>JABSTT010003092.1:0-34220 GCA_013339685.2 Hyalomma asiaticum
TAACACAAGGAAGTTATCCGTTTGCAGTTTGCACACCCTAAATTTCTGTCGTACAGTTAGAAGGCGTGACCAGTTCAGGGCAGTGTTAGTGCACATGGCCATTTGAGCTCTTCCTTTGTTAAATTTGGCTTTTTAAAAGTGCCTTTGGGTCGACTTCATTGCTTTGTTGCCCAAGTTAGTCATAGGAGGCTCTTGCGTTGAACAATTGCACTTGTTTACATTGTGTTGCTGGCCTGTAACGACTTCATTGCGTCCTCACTGCAAAGCTTGTTGTTTGTTTTTGTGAACGTGGTGTGGTCTTCTTCTTTTCACACGATGCAGTATATCTTCTCGGTGGGCAAATGTGCAAGAAAGGTTGCGAGCTCACCCAGTCCATGCAAAGATTGGAGAAAACGTCTTGTGCAGGAAGTGCACAGCAAGCTTCTGTAACAGCAAAAATGAAGAATGCCGTTGCACGTCAGGTGGCTGAGCGAAGGCACGTAGAGCCAACGACATGCCACCAGACCTGAATTCAGTCTTCATCTCATATCCCATCTTCTTTTCTCCTGGTTTATGGAAAAGAATGCCAGTGACTGGAAAATGGAACCAAAGTCTGCGCCACTCAGAACATTTAGAGCACACCCCCTGTAAACATCAGAATGCGGACCAATCACGATCAAACCTGGACAAAGCAGCATCTATCGTCACCCATCAGGAGAAGCCTACTACAGTCATCGTTTCCTCTGTCAACTGCTGTGTTGCAAAGGCTGTCCTCCAGAGACGCTTCTTTCAATCAGCACAAAGTAACTGCAGCAGTGTGCTGTGGCAACATTAGTGTTTTGGACATTCCCCGTGGTCGTCGGAAGTGCTCGCGTATGCCGTGCGGAGGTCGTGCCTCTGCTTGAACTATGTTCCACTCGCAGTGACACCGACCCTGCAGAAAAAAAAGAAGCAAAAGACATGAGCAGCATTGAATAAATGTGTGTTCTCACAGTCGCAAAGAGGCACAGGCTGTACTAGAAATCCAGTGGCGCCCTCAGACTCCTTTGCCTGAATTTCTGGTGTGTGTGTGTGTGGGGGGTGAGGGGGGTGACGAGGTGTTCTCGTGTTGGGGCTTCTGTTAATTCTTGTGAGATATCTTTGCCACCATGAAAACACTGTATTGCATGTTTTTTAGGGTTTTCAAACCTAGGCACATGGTGTGTTTCTTTATTTTAAGAAAAATCTTAGTTGCGCACAGCAGTTCAGCAGCATGCTACTTTGTCACCTGATGCTTCAAAGCAATGAAATTATTGCGGCTGCGCGAACGAACTCATTCTGTGACTTCTGTGAGCTGTCATTGCTAAGATTTTGTTGTCTGCTTGTTTATTGAAAGGTCGCATCACGCCTTATTTTTTATGCTGCGTTGTACAAAGAAGAACTCTGAAAGAAATTTTTTATACATATTTCTCTTTCTTTTTTTCTTGCCATGTTTGCTGAGGACTTGTGGTCTTATGCACCGGCCACTAATATAGATCTTTTGTTTCTTTTTCTCCCTGCATTTATGCAACCGATACAGTGGCTATCTATATATATCAATACATATCATAAATATATATATATAATAAAATATGTGAAAAGCACATATTACGTTAGTCATTAAGCTGTTAGTTTGGGGCAACTTTAAATTCTTCTTTCATGCCCCGACTTTGTTTACATATTTTGCACAAGGACTTAATATATACGCTTGTTTCCTGCACATATCTGCAGCTTGTAGATTTTTGGCCCTTTTCATTATGTGTGGCATGTTCTTTGTTAACTATATAGTTTCATTAGCACCATGCTTTGACGAAGCATCCATGAAGGTGCAGACCCGCATATTTATTCCTAATGAGTCACCTGCCCACATTTTTTGAACACGCACATATATGAATGTACAGATGCAGCTGAACGTCACGAGGAAGTTTCACTTGGCACAAGATTAATGCTTCAATGTGTTCAAAAGATGTGAGGTTTATGAGAAGCGATGCAGGTCTAATTGATTAAGTTCAATGATCTGTTGTATCTGTCGGCTATTCTGACATTGAGCTATCGTACAAAAGTTTAAGAAAACTGCAGGGTGAACATAACAGGTGTGGCTAGCCCGTCTTGAGTCCAAAAGTGAGTTCGTTATCTCTGACATTATCGGAGGAAGCGCAGAAAAATTGTTGCCAGTCAACTCGAACTAAGGCACTTTACACCAACGCTAACATTCTTTCCTGTCTTTGCAAGGGAGTCTGAAGTCTTCTGAGCTGTCTCTGATATGAGGGTCCACTCTATTTATAGACTTGTGTGTAAATGCAAGAAAAAAAGGTCAACTCCCTGTGTTACACTTGCAGCCTACTTTCATTAGGGACCTTTGGGCACTCCTGGAATCTTTTACTCCTCGGGGAAGGTTGCAGGAAAGTAGTGCCGAACCACATTTCCACTCCAGTCCCTCGGCGCACCGCAGAGACCAAGCATTTTGGGGCACTCGGGATGACACTTGTATGGCAGCCATTAAAGCAACTCCTGTACAAGTTGTCTCAGATACTAGGTAGTTCTTGCCACAAATTGCCAATGAAACGTGCTCGTGAAGCCCAACAGTCCTGATTTCAGAGAGGGATCCTTTCGAGCTGTGTATTGACGAGTGCAATGGAGTCATTGGACCATGTGTGTATCGCTGTCATGTGGGCCCACTTGCGACAACTGTTGGGACGTCTTCAAGCTTGTTAGTGGGTAGCTTTCTTAATCTTGGTTTGCGCTTGTGTGGTGTGTCTGGTGCAACAGTTGTGGTATATCTGCTGCAGTGTCGCTTGCTCGTTGTGCGTTAGCTTTGTGGTGACTATTTCGTTGTTTTCTATAGCGCTATAAACGCAGTGGTCCCAGCGTAAAACTCTGTGCCTGTGGAACGGGGCACGCACGCACCCCACCTCTCACTGCTGTGCTGCTGTGAGAGTCAGTGCAAAAAAAAAAAAGATTGCCACGGTAGGGTATTGTCCTTCAGAATGACGCAGTGCTGTCTTTCGGAACCAATGCAAGATTTTGTTTGTTTGTGTGTGTGTTTGACAAGGCTTTGCTTGGACCTTTGAAAGCTTTTGCTGATGGGTTTTGTTCAGCTGCATTTAATTCAAAATGAAATGAGAAAGTTGACTGATTATCTTTAGAAAGAAGTTGGTTCAGTTACAATGTTTCTCAGGCTTTAAAGTGTTAGTCCTAGCCAGGACTATAATTAAAGGTGTTGTGGGCTGTCATTAAGAGTTATTTTCATGTCAGCTAGGACGGACATACCAAAATATGACAATGCTGGTTGCTACTGTGCTTACGTGCGTAGTGGTGTAAATTCCAGTGGCAGCAACGTGGCAGCACAACAATCTCTGCTCTTCCTAAAAGTAGTAGATGTAGTGAATTAAGAGTGCAGCATGAATTTTGGAAATGACCCAGAATGTTAATTAATGTTGATTGAGCTTGGCATACGGTGGCACTGGACATCTCCATAGTTACTGAGCTGCATGGCTATGCTTGCCTCTTGGCCATCATGATTTCTAGATTTATTCTTCCGGATATCACTCAGGTACTGTATAGTCCATTTCGTTTCTTGTGCCTATAGTGTTGCCAAATTGACTAGCTGCCTTTTATTTACAATTAAAAATGTCATTGGCACCTTCCTGCCTTTCGTGTATATTGCTTTGAGAACATTGACTTGGTGGAGTACCTGTTCATGCAGGCGTTTTCAAATGCCCCTTCCTTGATTTTTTACCCCACAGTTACCAACCATAGCTGCTTGCTCTGTCCCAAAGGCACACGCATTGCAGGTGAGGCCACCTTGTCGAAGTGTTCGAAGTTGAACAGCCACAGGTTTGAATGGGACTTTGCCATTTGATGCGATGCAAAATGTCATGGCTGCTGGACACTTGTAGAACGTGCTTTTTTTCTTTTTATTTTCAATTGAATTTCAAGCTGGAAGTCCACTCTAATCTGCTAGACTACCCCCCTCGCACATCATATGTCGTGTTTGCAGTCACCGAAGAATGCCCATCTGTGATAGGTAGTAGTTTATACATTGGTGACGCAAGCGACCGCCATTTTATTGGCATCAGCCGGCTTTTCTCCTTTTCTGTTTGGCGCCCATGGGGAGGGATAGACTGCAGCGCCATATTTGTGTAGCCACTGAGGGCTGGTGTCCTTCCATCGCAGACGACTGCGCGCGACTTCTGCAGTGCAGTGTTGTCTACGAAACACAGTGCCGATCGTCTGTCTGCGCGGCACAGGCGCGTCGTAGCAGACGACGCCCTTCCTTTTTTTTCCCATCCTTTTCGGCGGTTTCGTGTGCGCCGCTTTACGAAAGGGGTCGAGAAGCGAGCTCTCCTTTGGGAGCACTGCCTATATATTATATCTATGTGCGCCACATTTCAAGTATATCTATACTATTATGTGTGTATCGGTAAGTGTGCCTCTGCGAGTGGCTTAGAAAGCAGTTCTGGTGGTCAGTTATACCTTTGCGGTGTACTTTCCTCTGAAGTTACTACTAACCTCCTTGCCGGGTTGGCAACCCACGTGTGTTTCTCGCCATCCTTTTCTCCCCTCCCCATTTTTCATTTCTCACTGCGCAATTGTTTTGCCCGATCATTTGTTCGTGGACTTATATGTGTTGTTGAACCATACCTGTTCCTCTTTTTCCCCTTCACACAAAATCGAAAGTGCATTTGATATGAGAGTAATAAAAATAATGAAAGAGAGCATTGTTGTTTGGTTCTGATTAGTGTTTCTTATTGATTGAATATGGAAGAAATGGGAGAACTTTTGCGACAACTGGGACTGGTTCTTCCGGAATTGCAACACGAAAAAAAAATGCTGATGCAATGTCATAGTCCTACAACCGTAGCTTCCTTCCTAGCTATGCCATGACCCCCCAAATGGAAATTAAACCATAGCACACCCTGTTACTGGGCTATATTTTAGGTATGTCATTCCCGACATAACAGTGGAGAGAGACTGGACGCCGCCCCGTCTGTCATTTTGCTGTATGGCACAACGCACACCTGAAAATTACCTCGATATGACGAACCTCGATTGAACAAACTCCTCTTTAGTGGAACTTTTTTTTTTTTTATATAGTAGGGGGTATTCATTGAGTCACTGAAGCTGCCATTTGGTGTCCAGCTAGCGACAAGAGAGGCTGCGCTTTTTCAAGAACCGTAGTATCTCCATGAGCACAGTGGAAGTTGCGAAGCGTACTACAAAATGGCGCATGCTGACGTTACGTGACTACCCCCTATAGTTGCCCTGAAAGCCTTTTCGCTATTTAACAAAGTGATTTCACCTTATGGTCCTACTGACGAAGTGTCTTTTTACTGTTTCAAGCTTCTGGTGATAGATAATTTTGCAAAAATATGAGGTCGCTGAGGCAGGACTCGCATGTAGGACGCCTTTTGCGCGAAGCGGATCCAGCAGTAAAGGCACCGTTAGTGCTGAATTATGGCTTTGTGAAGTTCCGGCTAAGTTAACTCTAGACTTGCGTAACATGCTGCCGGAAAAATAAAAGTTGTGACCACAACATTCTGGCAAGCACCGGAGTACGACACATAGCCGATCGACAATATCGCGATGGGCTTCGTCAACCATCTGTACGGCGCCGTGGTAACGTGTACTGCGCTCGTTTTTGAAGGGATGCTGAAGAGCAAAACGATTTAGCAGCGTACGCTGGAGAAGCTAACCCATTTTGTCCTGTCACTTAATATGACCTTGAAATTACTTTGCCTAGCAACCAGGCGACGCTACGTCAACCTTTTATGGCCTCGACATCATGCTGCATCACGTAACATGACGTCACAATGACACGTGACCGGAAGATGATTACTATGGTGAGAAATGTGTCACGTGACACGTTCCCGTCAAGATATCACGTGCGGGATTATCGGCAGCTCCGCTGTTATCTGGCCTAGCGGAAGCTGCTCTAGCGTAGCTGTTCCCACCTTTTTTTTTTTTTTTTTTCTTGTAACGGTAAATCGCCTGGTACCAAAAGTACCACTGTTACCGCGATAAAGCGCTTGGTGTAAGCTAGAATATGCGCGAAAAGAAAAATGCACGTGTGACACCGCCTCGGATGTCGTGCGCCACTGGATGTGACGTCATAGATTTGAAGTCTGCTGGTAGGTCCACATGGTAGGGTCTACTACTATGGGTAGGTCCACATAACTGCGCTGGTAAAATGAATTGCTTTGTGTTCAACTAGGCTGTCAGGTAATTGAATGTAGGCAAAACTCAAGTGAAGGCGCGAAAACGACAACGGGCGAAAACACACAGAACGCGAGATGCGCACTGAAAGACCGTGGATTGGCACACCTGTATAAAATAGGGCCGCTGTATTTTTTTTATGATTAACATTGTTGGAAGCGGCGCCCTGTGTGTGTTTCGCTCTGGTCGGTCGTCCGTTTTCGCGCCTTCACTTCAGATCAGCTTACCAACATGCCCAACTATCCATCTTAAAGAAGCAAGCTTCGTGACATTCCATCGATTCAATGCGGACAAAATACTAAGGAAGGACTTCGAAATCCGCAATGTACTGCTTCAATAGGCGCGAAATTCAAGGAAGTTTGACCATTTTCTCTCCATGTTGAACCCGTGATGGCGAAATCAACGTGAATGGAGTTCTCAGAGAAAATATATCGGTGTAAATTGATTGACTGTTTCCCGTAAGTGTGCCTTTAAAGCGGCACTAATGTGAAAAAGTAAATCAATTTATACTAGCCAGATTGTATTTTGAGAGCCCTATTGTCGTTGGTCCCGCCGTCACCGATTAAGTGAAAGTGAAAGTTTGTCTTTCTTTTTTTTTTGCCTTTTTTGTAATTTCACGTCGTAACTTCTGTACCTCAGTGTATAGCATGACTTCACGGATTCAGTGCCTTTTTCCGTATTTTGGCCACGTACGGACACACTGCAGTTCATCTTTACCGGTGAATAATTATGTGGGCAAGCATGAAGCCTTCAAAATATTTGACGTACGTCATACAAAGTCAGTGCGTCAAGCCAGCCTCGCCACCTGCATTTTCCTTTTGTGCGGCTGTATTTTGCAGCACACGGGCCTCAACATTTCGCCTCCGTCGAATTGCAGCCACAGCGGCCGGGATTCGACCCCGCAACCTTCGGATCAGCACTCGACTGCCATAGCCGCTGGATTCGGTTAAAGAGAAGACTATTTTCTATTGCCCTTGTCACGTGCGCGGCTCAGCTTCTGCGATGGTTAGGGAGAGGGAATGGAAGACTGAAACGAAGATAGAAACCGTAGTGGAAGTCCGCCGTGGTGGTGTAGTGGTTAAGGTACTCGGCTGTCACACCAAAAAACGCGGGTTCGATACCGGCCGCGGCGGTCGCATTTTCGATGGAGGCGAAAATGCCAGAGGCCCGTGTACTGTGCGTCGTCAGTGCACGTAAAGGCTACAGAAATTAGCGTCCTCTCCTTAACCGAACCACAATCCATCATCGTAGTGGAAGGATCTTGAAAATGCGAACAGCACTCTCCATAAAGCCAATTCTTAAACCTGAAGCTCTTCCAGAGAGCACGGTTGAAGTACAAAGGTGACAGTATTTTACCGTATTTACTCGCGTAATTTGTGTACCTTTTTTCGCGATTTCAGAGCTCCGAAGAGGGGGTGCGCAAATTACGCGGGGATTTCGCGAACACATTCGAAATAACGTGTAATATGCAACGAGCGCGGTAACTCTTGGATACGATCTCACGTAACACTACAAAACGCTGGTGTAAGAGAACACAACTGCTCTATGGACACTTTTCGCAGTCCCTTCGCGTTGAGAGCGCAGCGCGTAGAAGGGTTTACGAGCCGCCCGCTGATGGCTGCCGAGATAGCGCGCGCGCCAGCGCTATCTCGGCTGCCATGCGATCGCTCGGCAGTCCTTCGTGAGAACGTCGCCCCGCATTAACTCACTGCAGACGGGACAGACAGCCCATCTTGCCCGTATCTTATGTTAGTAAGATCAGCAAGCAACCGAGAAATGAAATCCGCGGATACGTCACACGCCCCCGCGCATGAGATAAGCTGACAAATGTGGATCGTTCATTTGTTATCTGGCGACGCAAATGCCTTTTTTTTTTTCACCTGTAGGAGACGCCGTTTCTAACCACGGGCGCGGGGGCGTGTGACGTATCCGCGGATTTCATTTTCTCGGTTGCTTGCTGATCTTCGGAACATAAGATACGGGCAAGATGGGCTGTCTGTCCGTCTGAAGTGAGTTAATGCGGGGCGACGTTCTCACGAAGGAACAGCCAAGCAGACGATGGGCCCAGCTGAGCGCGCTTCATGCGCATGCGCTTATTCTCGCCCTGTTTGCAACTTGGCTCCGTCGTACGGCGCTGACGCACAAAAAAGTCGGCGCTCGCGCAGGATAGCTAAAGATTTGGGCGGCTGTACATCGATGCACAGCTACGACAGGCTGGGAGAGATTAACTGAAACAAGCATGTTACCTCCATGGATGTGAATGACTCGCGAGCTATCATATCGACGTCGCTCTATTCTACATCTAACGTGTACGTTGTAATTAAGTAACTAGCGCAAGGATGAACCGTCTAGTACAGGTATACTTGCTTAAATGCCACTTGAAAATGCCTGAGCTGGAAATACTGTTATTAGTCGGTACAATAAACCCTTGCGCTCAAAAAAAAAGGAAAGAAAAGAAAGAAGTATGGGATTAGTTCTTCAAGCGTACTAAAAGTGCGATATTTGTGGTGCCTATAGAAATACGATAGTTTTAAATAAATAAATAGGCAGTTACGTGCCAAGGACAAGACTGTGAATACTCGCTGAAGAAGTGCGCGTAGAAGCTGCTCGTGTGTCTCCGCATACGCTCAAGCTGAGATTGAGAAGGCGTAAAGCCACGAAACGACGCGACAAATTTCAAGCGTATAGTTAAATCTACTGCGCAACGCAGCCGCTACAGCATTGTTTAAGGCACTTGTGTTAGGTATGCCATAGCAGCAGCATGCAATTTGCAAAAGCATCGTCGTAATCACCATTTCGCACTCGGCGTGCGTGAATGAACCTATCATAAATGGGAAGCCGTCTAAGGCTTCCACAACTTCCTCATTTCAATAAAAAATGGCGACTGCAATTAATTGTGTACGTTTGGAAGTAACAGCAGTAATGCTGTGTGTGAGTGTCATGGCGATTTCTCCGCACTTTGCTTATGTCAAGAAATTTGGTGTCGAGCACTACATTTGATAAAGTTGAGACGAGTATATTTCTGTCAGATGAAACAAGCCCGGAGCTATCGGTACTAAATAACACACAAGCTTAGCTGTGACGAGATGTATGGCGCATAACCGATGAGCCGGCGTTACAGCTTCGTTCTAGTTAAGACGGTCAGTAGCAGGAAAGCGATAAACAGCTATGTAGATCACAGGTGGTTATCATCGGTGCCTGTATTCACTTTCATTATTTCGTAATGATAATGATGATAACTTTTGTCATTGGTGATATGTTCACTCGGTGGTTTGGTTGCAGCCGTAGATTCGCGACCAAATTTAAATCTATGTACGACCGTTGTCCAGTGGCTGAGTCCCCTGGATAGATGTGCCACTTCGAATTGAACCATCCTAGCACGAAGTGAGTGAATGGATTCTTTGCTGGCTTTTATTTATTTATTCAAGTACATCACAGGTTCCCATTTGGAACATTATGTGAGGGGGGTAATGCATCATTATTCAAACAGCACAGATCGTAAGTTAGTGAATTCAGAAACTGGTCAGTTGTACAAAGTGAATACTAAATACAGATCTTTCAATACACTGAACATATTAGTAGTAATATGGCTGAAAGCGACAGGCGAAATGCGCAATAAAAGAGACTCGCCCATACGGATTTAACAAGAGCGAGCACCCTTCGCACAAGCCGAAAGTTGGGGCTGTGCGGAAAAAAAAAACATTAAAAAAAGCTATGAAAACAAAATGTGTAGTTCTTTTCTGAACGCTTCAGGGTCGTGTAGGCCAACAGTTTTATCCGGAAGATATTATCCGGAAGATCCGGAAAATTATTATTATTATTATTATTATTATTATTATTATTATTATTATTATTATTATTATTATTATTATTATTATTATTATTATTATTATTATTATTATTATTATTATTGCATTTCAGGATGCATTAAGCGCTTGTACCAACCTTTTCAACTGGCCCAGATGGCATGCCCTCTGCCATACAAAAAGCCTATGGTAGTGTACTTGTACCCGTATTGACTGCCATATTTAATAAGTGCCTGCACGCTTATACTTTTCCTAGCATGTGGAAAACTGCTCGTGTTTTCCCAGTATTTAAGCCTGGCTGTAAAAGTTAGGT
Source organism: Hyalomma asiaticum (assembly GCA_013339685.2). Taxonomy (NCBI): domain Eukaryota; kingdom Metazoa; phylum Arthropoda; class Arachnida; order Ixodida; family Ixodidae; genus Hyalomma; species Hyalomma asiaticum. The sequence continues at coordinate 10,333 of JABSTT010003092.1, forward strand.
TTCGAACTACCGCCCTATTTCCCTTCTTTGTGCCGCACCTTGCTCTCCACTAAATCTTGGTTGTGGGTTCGGGTCCCACCGAAGGCAGGTTTGTCCTTTCGTCCACTTTAATTCCTTTCTACTTTCTCCACAATTAAAATACCACAAGTAACTTCCCCTATGCTTTCCTAGGCTTCATTGTCTGTTTGCTCATTAACTTGTTTCTAACAAATAAAGAACGAGCCCTTGACCCCTTCCCTTTCGTTATTTCATAGCGTGGGCCTCGTTGCGGCAGACTTGGTGCCTTAGGTAGCATGCGAGGGCTTATTGGGCAGCAGCTATCTCAGCTAAGTTCACGTTCTACGTGACGCCTCCTGGCAAGAAAGTGCGTTCCACGCACGCCGCCTTGGCCATGAGTGGCGCTGCCTAACACTCCCAGGATAATATGTACATAAATACACAATAAAGTGGACGGGGAGACGGCCGCCTTCGTAGCTCAGTTGGTAGAGCATCGGACGCGACATCCGAAGGTTGTGGGTTCGGGTCCCACCGAAGGCAGGTTTGTCTTTTCGTCCACTTTAATTCCTTTCTACTTTCTCCACAATTAAAATACCACAAGTAACTTCCCCTATGCTTTCCTAGGCTTCATTGTCTGTTTGCTCATTAACTTGTTTCCACTAAATCTTGTCTCTTGACGTAAAAAATTCATTGATTACGAATCAGCATGGGTTTCTCGCTGGCTGCTCAACTGTCCCTAATCTTGCCAGTTCCATAATGCAAGTCTCCACTCCTATATCGCAGAGAGGACAGGTTGACACTATTTACTGTGACCTTAGCAAAGCTTTTGACGCTGTCAGTCATTGGCTGCTTGTGAATAAACTTGCGCACTTCGATGTTGATTCTTCAATTGTGAATCTCCTGCATAGCTGTCTCCTTGATAGATCATTTTATGTTGCCGTAAGTGGCCAAACGTCCTTTTTCTTCAAATGTACTAATGGGGTTCCTCAAGGGTCGGTATTGGGCCCCCTCCTTTTTTTAATGTATGTTTATGATGTTTCTTTGGTCATTCGTTATTCTTGTTTCCTTTTGTACGCCGATGACATAAAAATATTTAAGGAAATTCATTCAGTCGTCTATTGTCGCTTGCTGCAATCCGATTTGTGTTCTTTTTCTGAGTGGGGCAGGAGCAATAACCTCTCCCTGAACATTTCAAAAACCGAGGTAATGAGTCTCACTCGAAAAGAATCAAGTGTGCCATTTTTATACTCTGTCAATTCTTTGACGTTGTGCAAGGTTTGTGGGATCAGCGATCCAGGTGTTCTTTTTGATAGCACCTTACACTTTTCTGCTCAGGCTAAGCGCTCAGGTTAAGCCATCTCTCTCCCCTCGATTCGCCAGACTGCTGCTTCGGTGCGAAGAGTGGTTTAACGTTCGTGTTATACCGATTCCAACGACAGAGCGATCAACCACATATTTTCTTTCTTTATTCGTGTGATGCTGCGCGTTTCCTGTGGATTAATTACTTGCCAAGACTTTCTGAGCTTATTAACTAAGAACATTGGATAGGTCTGTGAAAAAAAACGAGTGCTTGATGCTGCGTAACGCGAGCAAATATGCTTTTTCAGCCGCATAGTATATTAACTTGGCATCCCGAAATAATCGTTCTTTTTTCTTATTTTCCATTATTTTCAAGGTTTTCTTTAACCATGACTTCTGGCAAGATGTGCGAAATGAAGTCGTCGGCGCAAAATTTTCTTGGTAATTATCCTTTTTTTTTTTCTCTAAAGTTGTCCAGTTGTCTTAACAGGTCATATCAGGTGGCCTTGTGACTGGCCACCTTTATTACAAGCACTGTCGAACAACAAGCGCCTGTGGTTCCCTTTTCCAGGTTCATATGTAAATGCTTCCGTTTTCCGTTTGAGTTGACGATGTTGCACTGCAGGCGACGGATGCGTGTTGCATCGATTACAAATTCACAACTGAAAATAGTCATCGCTATTTTACTTTCTGATGAGCTTCCAGAATTTTTTTCGACACAACAGAGCGCATGCGCCTCTGGAATTTTTGTGATGAAACTGAACATTTTCGAAGAAAATTTGACGTTCTCAAAATTCACACCTTGACTTACCCTCCAGCGTCCGTTTTATTTGCTCTCAAATTGCCGCACGGTCGAAAAACTTTAGGAGAAGCGAGATCTAAATAAATTATGCATATCATGGAGAACGTGGTGCGGTCTTGGTCCTGATACAGCGGGGCTTTGTAGCAGGTCTTTTTGCAAGGGTTGAACAACGCACATGTTGGCTGTAACAACTATCCATTGAATTTATGGCGTACTTCAATGTCATAACTTGGTATAGGTTGGAACACACGCATTGCTGCGTAAGTGACCGCGAAAAATAAAACGAAATGTGGTAGGCGCGCGCGTCCAGAATGCTGGCAAACAAAAGAAGAGGAAGAGGTCACAACGTCTTCCTTATCGCCTATAGTGACAATACAATTAATGCACCAGGCATCGGCAGTCGTGGCCGAGGGAGGAAGAAGAAGAAGCCGTTTCGAACGGCCACGTTTGTGATGAGCTCTGCTGGAAACAGCGCATCGGCCCTCGGCCGAGGATTCCAATCATCGTCAACGACTGATTCCGGTAATTATAAGATCGTTCTTCCTCGTCTACCAACTGGAAATACCGTTCTCAATTCAGTTTTCCTGCATGCTGACCTGTCAGGGAGGCCGTATAGAGCGCCGGACTTTCGCGATGCGATCCTTTCGGTGCTAAACCCCAGTGATATTCTTGGCGCTGGACAGTACCAGATGAGTCATTTGTGGCTAGTGACATGTGTCAATAACATTGCGAAACAGAAACTTGTTGATAAAGGCGAGCTATTGGTGAAGGGTCTGAAGTGCCTTATCATAGACCCGGAATGCAAGAACATCAAGATGAAGATTCTGTGGCTTCCGCCACATCTAGAACAGAGACGGATTGTTGAAGCGCTGGAACCATATGGGTCAGTGCAATCTATCACGAGAGAAATGTGGCGCTGCGACGGTATGGAAGGTTGGCAAATGACTAATCGTGACGTGGCCTTTACGCTGAAGGATGGAGTCTCTGCCAGTAACCTACCTCACCTACTGACCATATACGGACACCAGTGCCTCGTCTTAGTTCCGGGACGACCACCCCTTTGCCTGCGGTGCAACAGAGTAGGTCATATCCGGCGGCAGTGTAGAACACCACGCTGCAGTAAGTGCCATCGCTACGGTCATCCTGCAGAAGGATGCGTTAGTACCTATGCTGACAAACTTCGTGGAAGTAGGCCCGCTGAAGATGACACTATCACTGACCATATAATGGATGTGAGTGAGGTGGTAGACGCAACCGGGGAAACGCCGGCTGAGGCCCAGGAGCAGCCAAATCTTTCATCGGATCACAAGTGCCAAGACCTGAGGTCTACCGCGGAGGATGTTAAGAAGCCACCCGACGCAGATCCAGGAATGTCATGGGCAGATGTGCCACCATTTCAGGATCGCCCGCCGTCAGCAGAACTGGGATCGGCGTGTGACGCTGCCAAGAAGCGTCCAGCACCAGCTGATAATCCATTACCTGCGGAAAAGGAGGCTCCGGTTCCCAAAGTGACGAAGCTGACGAAACCGCTGCGGGGAAGGCCTGCTGCTGCAGGTGTGTCTTCTACTAAAGTGCTACAAAAGGTCACCACTGCACCACCTCATCAAGAAGAAAGTGGTGCGGTTGTGCAGCAGCCTTCAAACGCTGCACCAACTTAAGTAATCATGGCAGGCGCTCTTCCTTTTCATTTAGGTACCTTAAACGTCCGTGGCTTACGCAGTAGGCGACGGCAAGTGCAGCTTCATCGTTTGCTATGCAATAGAAAATTAGATGTTGTTGCTATTCAAGAAACAAAGATAGAATCCGATGAAAACACGGAAGCTGCTTTAAATCCATTCCTATCTGACTATAATGTTTGTGTTAGCCATGCGATCGGAGTTTCCGCTGGTTGCATGTTATTTGTTAGAAAGCATGCGCAATGGAATTTGCAGCAGGTGTTTACAGATATGGAAGGGCGCCTAATATGGTGTGATGTTGATATTGGTGGTATTGGTTTCAGATTTGTGTGTGTTTATGCCCCGAACAAGTCACGGGAACGAGAGCGTTTCTTCTTATCCTTAGAACATCATTTGTGTACTGATCGGTCATTGGTCCTTTTCGGCGACTTCAACTGTGTATGTAGCGCGCAAGATCGCGCATCACTGCAGCTTCAACGTGATACAAGTAGCGATTTGTTATATCGCCTCATGTGTGATTACCAGCTTGTTGACATTGGAGAAAATGAAAAGGCAGGATGTCGCTATACGCATTTCCAGGGTTCTTCACACGCAAGGCTTGATCGAATTTACGTTTCGCTTAACACGCTATCTCTCATTTCCGGTTACAATGTGCACCCTGTATTCTTTAGTGATCACTGCCTAGTGTCAGCCTCTTTTGGGAGTCGTCGATACCAGAGTCGGCGTATGTCCTGGGAGTTGTGGAAATTTAATAACCAGTTACTTTCGCGGGAGTGCTTCCTAAAGCGTGTTAATGAGCTTGTAACTACTCTGTCACATCGCAAAGATTTGCCTCTCTTTGCGGTGTGGGAATTATTCAAACAAGAAGTTAAAATGATAGCTATCGAAGAGTCATCGATATTGGCCTTTGAAAGAAAGAATAATTACAAGGCATTGTATAGACTCCTGAGTGAATTACACGAACTTGAATGTTTACATCCGGGACAATATATTGATGATATCCGCAGCACCAAGTCGCAGTTACAAGCCTTGTACACAGAGAAATACAGGGGTGCACTTGTGCGTGCGCGAGCGCTCCGTTTTCTAGAGGAACAGCCTTGTAGTAGGTCCCTAGGCGATGAGCGCCAACACGCGCTGTCTAAACAAATCGTAGAGATAGAGTATGATGGAGTGGTTGTCAATGAGCCTACTCTAATAACTAAGGCATTTTTCGACCACTATGAAAAACTGTTTCGCAGCCATGAGCCATTAGATAAAGATGCCTCTGCCAAGAAATTTATATCTTTGCTACCGCAGCTGGATCAGGATGATTGTGATTATACAAATGCAAACTTTGATATCAGTGAGATAACTGCATGCATAGATTCGTTAGCGAAAGGCAAGACGCCAGGTCCGGATGGCCTTTCCGCCGAATTTTATCAGTGTTTTCGGTCCATCTTGTCACCGTTATTGCTACAGGTGTATACCGAGGCCTTGGAAGTTGGGTACCTACCCGCTACAATGTATGAAGGGCACACTGTCCTCATAGCCAAAAGCAATGAGGAAACTAAATTGCAAAAGGTCGATGGATATAGGCCCATTTCTCTGTGCAATGTGGATTATAAAATTTTTGCAAAGGTTTTGGCGAACCGTTTGCAATTCGTGATAAGGTCTGTGGTAGGTGAACACCAAACATGTGGCATTAGAGGCCGATCCATTCAGACAAACATTCATGTTGCGAGATCGGTGCTAGAGTGTGTAACAGAGAGTGATGGGCAAGTTGCGATGGTACAGGTGGATCTGGCTAAGGCATTCGACAGAGTGAATCATTCGTTCCTGTTTAGTATACTAAGCCATATAAATATCGGATCCCAGCTACTGAAAGGCATCAAATTATGTTATGCTAATGGCTCAACGAGGCTAATAGTGAATGGTTCACTCTCTGATCCGATTAGGCTCCTGTCTTCAGTGAGACAAGGATGTCCTTTGTCACCTCTTTTGTTTTGCCTATATTTAGAACCACTTTGTATGAGCATTCTCAAAGAACAAAATTTTCAAGGGTTTAAATTGCCGTCATATGAGATTCGGGTTCTTGCGTACGCAGATGACGTGGCCTTTTTCTGTCGTGATAAAATGAGTGTAAGAACTGCTCTTGCAATTACAGAAGATTTCTGTGCGGCTTCTGGAGCCAGTGTTAACTTTGAAAAAAGTTCAGGCTTTTGGTGTGGACTATGGGCCACAATGCCGTCACACTATGCAGGAATTGAGTGGAAAAAAGACATACGCTATTTAGGTGTCCCTCTCTCACAGTACAGAAACAGCAACAATCACTGGTCGGGACAAGTTAAGAGGCTACAAAGCAAAGCAAACTCATGGCAAGCGCGCAATTTGTCAATGTTTAGTCGTGCTGAAGTTTGCAATGTGTTTTTAGTTTCACGTCTCATGTATGTGCTCCAAGTACTGCACTGCTCACGACTCCGCATTCAGGCACTGCATCGTGTATTTGCAACATTTATTTGGAGCTCCAGTTATGAATCCATGAGGCGCGACAATTTGTTCGTCCCACTTGAACGGGGTGGCCTCGGATTAGTCCATCTCTTTGTTAGGCAAATTGTTTCTCGACTTTTTTTCTTTCGTGAATGTGATCATCCATTTTTACGCGAAATGCTACAGGTCCGATTGGTTCAGCACCTTCCTAATATAGTAGTTTCATCACATGTTGCAAGTACTTCACAGGCTCCTTGGGGCTTCCTCAAGGAAGTTGTAGACTCATTCCTTTTCTTGAAAGTTAGATTTAGCCTAGAGTATATTTTCACCGCGAGCCGAAAAGCGATTTCTGTTGCACTGGTGGACTCAATTTTCCCAGATCCTTTGTATCGGACACATTATTTAGGTCGGCCTTATCAAAATGTACTTAGAAGGGTTTCGAAAATGTGTATACCTCCCGGTGTCAAAACATTTTTCTTTAAACTGCATTCGGGAACACTTCCCGTTAAAACCTGGTTGAACGCGAAGGGCTGCTTCGTGCCGTGGTCCTTGAATTGTCGACTCTGTCCAAGCGCAGAAACAATTGATCACTGTTTTATTGACTGTACGGATGCAATATTTTTTTGGGACATTCTCCAGCGAACTCTTAAAAAGGACATGGACATCACTCCTTACTCAATTCGGTTTCTACCGTTCAAAACGATTACCGGTCCTCCCTATGACATGTTCATAGTGCTCGGTTTATACAGCCTATGGAGATCAAGACTGTGTGATCGCCATGCGGAAAGCCCACGTTCGACAAGATCATTCTACCGAGAAACTGTAGCCTACGTCAGAAGTGTGTATGCGGCTCAGGAGTCGCCGCCTGAATGGATGCACTTGTTAGACGCATGTGTGTGTTTGCCTGATTTTTGAGTGTGGAGTCGTTCTCATCCTGGTCTTTAACTTCAGTTGTCATTTCCATGTAATAAAGAAAAAAAAAAAAAAATCGGCAGTCGTGGCCGAGCGGTTAAGGCGATGGACTTGAAATCCATTGGGGTCTTCCCCGCGCAGGTTCGAATCCTGCCGACTGCGAGGTTTTTCTTTTTTTCCTTTTTTCCCGCCGTCGTGACGGCTTTTGCGTCACAAAGAGAACTAAACGAGGCCCATTTATATTCACCATAATTTCTAAGCGATATTTTTGAAGCCTCAAGCGTGTGGAATACTGTAGCAATTCAACGCTTGGAAAGGTTTGACCGATTTGCAAGTGTAGTTGAACCAAGTAAAACCTCCTAGCACGTGAATGCCAGCGCCGAAGCCGCGGCCGACATGTTCTGCTTCATGCAGCAGAGCTGGGTGGTCGCTGGAATTGTAGGCTCCAATGGAGCTGCGATTGCGATACTGACTAGCAGCAAGACCAGGTTGAACGGCGACAGATATACAAGAGATCATGTATTTTGTCGAAGCTGTGTCTGCTGTGCGGTAGGTGCTGGAAATGGTATTTAGTTCTCATTAAGTTCACATTTTCTCATTCGAAATGTTTTTAAGAGCAGAGCTCTTTAAAGGGGTCCTGAAGCACCTCTCGGACTTCGCGAAAAGGCTGCAATAAACAGCTCACCCAAATTCTACAGTCGTGCGCGAAGCGTAGAGTTAACAGGGCAAGCACAAAGTTGTCCCTTACCTAGGAGCTCTCGCTTCAAAAAAAGGCCGGTTCTCACTCTTTTTTCAATATGCTCTAAGACGAAATAGAGCAGATTGCTGCTATTGGCTGGTAGCCGGCATAAATTAAGAGCGATGTTTGAATCATGTTTGAATCAAATGAACTTTGTTATGCTGTCACTGTGTATAATATCTTTTGCAAGTAAATAAACAAGATGAAGTAAACAACAAATCTATCAACTTCGTTTAAAGTTTTGATGCGAAAGACGCATTTCCGGTAGAAGAAAACTGTCGTCTGCACTACTCGGCGCGCTCGCGCGTCTTTTTGGCACTGCGGAGTTGGTGCTGCGTTTCCCGTAAGTTTCGTCAATAATAAAGAAAAATAACGTTCGTGTATGTACCACAAGCACGCGCTCATGCACCTAGGTTGTCGAAGTTGCGGTTCCTTTTCGACGCCGCGCCCTTTGTAACGCCGCGGCACTATCGCGAACTTTCACTCGAAGGCAGCACAGAGAACACCTATATGGCAGCACACAAAGCCAGTTTCCCACGATCAGATGCAGCGGAAGCGACGTTCAACGTTTAAGGAAACGTGTTATCTGTCCTAACCAATTAACCTTTGGTTGCCGCCGGGAGATTCAGCTTGCGTGATAAGATGCACCTGTGCTGTTGACTTTCACCGACGGGATATATCCTCTCGGAGTTGGCGCACAGCCACTGCAGTGGTTTTTCGGCTGCTTCTGTGCGATCCACTCTTCAGTTTCGGCCGCGCTTAAACAGCTATGCCGGAGCTGACTGTCGATTTTTGCGGATGGGCTCAATCTGGCGAATGTGAAACTCTGCACCGCAGTCGGCGTCATCAAGCGAGCGCGCACTGCGCGCACACCTAACCCAGGGAGTAACGAGCAAGGAAACCGTGCCCTGCGCTGCCGTCGGCTGCGAAGTCAGCGACAGGAAAGGCATGAAGTCCTGATATACGCTGGCTCGCGATGACGCCTTGCGGTGTGCATGGCTGCAGCGTATCGGCCTTCCACCCACGGAGAAGCGAAACAACCTACACTTTGGCGGTAGACACTTCGCCGTATTGCCTCCCTTCACGATCCCGAACTGGCGCAGGGTTAAGGAATCAGTTGGACAAGTTTTCATCTGGAGCCAAACGCCCTGCCTACGTTGTTTCTTCCTGGCATACAGGCAAGTGGAAAGTGCACACTTAACGTTCTTTATTTGTTGCTAACTTTTGTAGCAGTGCGATGGAACACTCGCCAGTTAGCGCCGGGGAAAGTACTGTATATAATATTTTACGTAGTCGGCGATACAAATTTTGTTGCATGGATGGTGCACTCAGCATTCAAATGTGTAGCATGTATGTATTTATGCTTACAACACAACACCGTACGTAACAGTAGCTCAGTAGAAGTGACTCTTCTAGGTATTCGTTTTCAGAGCTTACCAATCGTTCAGTGAGGCAGAAAGCCAAATTCTGCTTCAGTTTATTTTATATAAGGCGCAATACTATTCGTATAAACGTACCAATATTTGATTTGTTAATGAGCAATATGAGCCAAGTAAACCTTAGAAAATGTTCAGCTCTGTGAAAAGGTCAATGCTGGTGCGTGCAAGCACAACAAGCATGAATAGATAGCAAGTACGAAATATGCATTTTTAAAGAAAGTGACAAAAAACAAACTGGCATTCAATGCTTTATTTTTGTCAAGCGCTTTCACTAAGAAAACAGAAGTAAAACTGTACCACGTTATTATGGCCAATTACATGTTTTCAATTAAACTGACTGCAATGTACACTACTGCAGGCGTTTCAGTGAATGAACTCACTTTTTCTTTACGTGTTGCATAATGTTTTTAATGATTCACTATTTTGAAAAGTGTACTATTGCATTAATCAGCCAGCTGGATTACATGGCAGGCCATAGATCCTGTATGATGTAACACACGTAATGTTGCCATTCAGTTCAGCACAGGGAGCTATAAAATGTCAAACAACATGCTTAGACTAGTTCACAGTCTGTTGTGCTGCTTTATATCATGCTAAACATGCTCTGGGTGGTCCAGTACAGGTATGTTGGTCAGTAAGCACAACTGCAGGTGTGTGCATGTGGGTGCTTATATGTGTGCATGTAGCGTACATACAGAGTGTCAAGATTTCGGGGAACAGGGAGCATTTGAAAACCCTGTCTACACATACACGTTCACTTTGTCTAATAATTTGTCATGTAGTAATTAAACAATCAGTCGTTGGAGGCAAATACCTGAGTGTAGCAGATTGGCATCTTAAACACACGAGCACTATTTCACATTTAGGCATTTATGGCCACATGAAGTGACATTCAATTTGCACGATCAGTGGTCTGATATGATAGTGATACATATTTTCATATCCCAGTGATCCAGTGCACGAAGAACATAATCGCTACTTCACCAGAACAGCCCCATCTTGCGACACACAGGCTGGAGGTTCACAGGGGGTGAGTAGGTGTGCAGAAACTATAATGCCCTTCTACCTGAAACACTTGATTCACAGTCTCAGCATGGCACTGGGTCCAGCAAAGTGCATTGATCTGCAGCTGGCATGGAAGTGTCATGTCGAGTAAGCACCAGATCTCCTCAAGTTTTGTGTGATCCTGTGCTAAAAATGACTTAAAGCTCCATGCAGCTCTCAGTTCAAAGTGTGTAACCTTGCAGATTCAGATCTCTAGATACAGCTGTCGTCCTGTTGTGTGCATTGTTGGCACTCAGACAGCCATCATAAACAAGACAGTTGCTACAGAAACCTCATATAAGGAGGCAGCGACACCATACAAAAACATCACTTGAGCAAGCTACAACTTTTGGATGAGACAACCTTTAGCACAGCAAAGTTGAAATTTGGTAGTTTTTAAATCGTACAGGTACAAGCTTTAGGTGTTTTGAGTGACACAAAGACCAGTGCACTCCAACCACAAGGCCTGTACACCTTTGTAAACACTTCAGTTACCAAAATAAGTGAAAAACAGTGGTGTAAACAGCAAAACACAACCAATAATGTCAAAGTGTGTTGTTAATCTAATGGCCAATTCTTTGTTCAACAGCAAAAATGGATGCTCTGCAGTTTTTCAAAACATTATGTGGGAAATTTTGCAGCCTCAAAGGCCATCCTCAGTGCCTACGCATGTAAAGAAGGAGGTGTGGAAACTGACACATGTGCACATCTGGACGCATCAAGCCAGTGTGAAGCAGTGGGTGCCCCATCACCAACGTGGAGGTTTCAGCCAGCACGCGGTTCACCACCAGTGCCAGACGCAGAGGAAGACGCAGACGCTGCAGAGCTTCCATCCGTCATTCCTGAGGTAGACACAAGCAGCCAGCGTTCCTTTGATGAGAGCTTTGCAAGGTGAATCACAGGCCATAGTACAAAATTAACATCACCCAGCAGTGTGAATGATACAAACACAGTGAACAACACTGCAGCGTAATGTTAGGCCCCAGTTTGCCACCTGCAAACAAATAACATGGCAAAAAGTGAGGAATTTCTATCATTGTCATTTGCATAGCATTATTCAATTCACCACATAAGCCAGTGCTTTTCAGACAAGTTATTTCACTTTGGCATGGAAATCGAAAATTGGAATGTGAGGCCGTAAAACTATATAATGAAACACGAGGTGCAGAATTTTACTTCTTACCCAGCAGTTTCCTTAAATGTCTTGAGCATTGAGCACACTGCTTGCTTATCTGATAACTCCATAACCGAGATGTTTGTATCCACCTTTGAGTTTTCGATCAGTTCCAACTATTACAATGTTGACATGTTTTTAAACCATTTTTTAATGCAATTGTTAATGATTGTATACTTATCACGTTCGAACCAAGTGTGTAAAGTGCCATCCCAAAAATCCTTGATACATGCGTCAGATTATACACTTTCGTAATTTGTCAATTTGTCGTATCAGGCACCTGCGTGAACACCCGAATGCTTAATTCAATAATTCTTTGCTATCATTCATAAAAACAAGCCATCGAAGTTCTGGAACGCCGTCAGTCCACCAAGTCAGAGCTGTCTTTCTTCATTTTTTTTTTTGATAAATCATGCTTAGATAATCTCAGTGTTACGAAAGCATTTAATGACCACTTTGAATCTGCATTGATTTCTGATGATGGGTGCACTCACTCATTTTCCACTAATTCTTCATCATCACATTTTCCTATTATGATAATCACTACAGCTGGCATATGTAACCTTATACTCAAAACTGATACAGTGAAAAGTTTAGAGGTGGACAAAACACAATGCGTTTCTGAGACTGCATGCTGAATGCAGCTCAATATTATAATTTTATTTATTGGAAGGCGCAGAGGTTGGCCTTAGTGCACTCTGGCCTGCTCAGGTAGAAAATCTGCACAGGCAGAAAATGAAAAGTGGAGAAGAGGGGGCAAAGAATGATGATAGGGACAGGAAGATGTGATGTGTGTGTACATTCACCACACACAGTGCCTTCAGTGCCTTTTATAAATTCTATTATTTAGTCTGCTATTCTTGAACAAACCAAGTACTGCCTTTCCATTAGATGGACACAGCACACTGGAAGCCATCAAGTCTAAACCAATTTTTGCAAGAACTGCAACTTTCAAACACAGTTTTCCCATGGACCATTTCTGACTGTAACTTTCTTCCTAAGGCCTCTTTCCAGTCGTCTAGCTTTCTGAAACCTTTAGCATGACATTCCCATGAGTGAATTATGTGTGTGTACATTTTGGTTTCATTTTGGTTTCATTCGTTCAATATTTGTTCACTACTACTTCTTGTGTTGCATTGTTCTCTCATGCGTTTCGAAGCCCCTGATGCAAGGGCCAAGAATGTTGCTGTGTACTATCATTAAATAAATAAAGAAACCTTTAAATTGATACTGTAACCTAGTTGTTGACATTCTTTGACGGTGCAATTTCTATACTACTTGCGCCTGTCTCTCGAAACACTTTTTACGCCCTGATGGAATTGAGGGAAATAAACCGAACTGTACGTGGTCGTGTCGTTACAGTCTCATTCTTCACACCAGCACAGTGCTACACAAAATCAGAAAGCATCATAAAAAAAAAAAAACACTCCAAGGAGAGACTCCTTGGCACTTCAACAGTGAGTGTTGAAAGCCAACTGCATGCACACGCCGTAATTACCTTATGAAGTTTTATAATTAGTTTTACGAGTTGAGCACACTATCAAAATGCTTTCTTGTGACTTGTGCAAAGGTAGCTGCACTTACTTTTGCATGGGGTACTGGAAGCCTACATAAGTGGCTGACAGGAGCTCGTTCCTAATCCTGGCAACCATGCAAGCAGGCAGTACCTATTGTACCTTCGAAGCCTTTTCCAAATCCACCTCGTGAACATCCTGCATGCCACAAATCAATATGTTCTGTAAGCAATAAGAAAGCATGTGAAGGCCACATTAACTGTATGCTTTGCAAGAGCATGTATACTTGTGCATTTCTCGCTCGATTTTAGTGCCACTTTGTGTCACCTCCCAGTATACTGCTTCCAAGACGGCCGGGTTTAAACACACACTTGCAAAGTGAGTGTGGCGGATTACGAAGTCACGTTGGAGATATCCCGGCAGGATACGTTCTCCAGCGCATTCTCGGTTGCCACGCAGTGCCCACAGGTAAACCTGCATGCGTAATCACGCAGGAAGATATTTCTTGAAGGCAAGAAATTTAGCAAGCTCGCTTTTCTTTTTATGCTGTTACGGTCCCCGCTATCTACTAGCTCTGCGAGGTGGCCGCGCGAATCAGCTAGTACACAGTTAGGAAGCTAGAATGACATGGCTGCTCTGATCAGCTGTGCGCATCACTTTGGAATAACGCTCCGACGGTGCTTGGTTCATTTTAAGTTATCACAGTCACACAACACTGCCGTTCACCGCTGCTGCGCCGTACAATTAAAGTATAGCGATCTCACACAAGTCTTCTTGCAGCTAGCACACGATGAACTTTCGCCGAAATGCATGAAAGCAGGTGGCGATCGAGCCCGCTCTAGATAGAGTCTATGACACAGTATGATTTGGCTCGACCCGCATAGAAGGCATGCCTCTTGGTCGCGATCGGAGGCTTGTTATCATAGTTGCAGGCGTACGTTTACAGCCAATTAGAGAAAAGCTTGAAGCACTATTGCACACGGAAGAAGGCAGTTTTAAAAAATGAAAGCTTTATATTTGCAATTCTAACAGCATAACAAACAAATTGAAATGCTCCTTTGGGCCGGTCATGGTGCGGAAGAAATCACCCAAACCAATCTGGATCGTCGGACAACGCAGATTTCAGTCAAGATCGGGCTCTATCGCGATAGATGCTGGCTTTCCGAGTGTGATCTAGAGAAGCGGACATGATTGTAACTGAACGTTCGTGGCAATTATTACAAATGCTGCAATTCACACGAAAAAATTAGTCATACATGGGAGCTGTGAACAAGTATTGATGCGCGGTAAAAGAAATGTGCAGTGCTGTAAGCTTTCACGTACCAATTCATATCATCGCCGCCGCGTTACGAAGGTCCTGGGAGTTCTGGCACGTCCGATGCTCGAGCTTTGCGTTTTCTTGGTGTGTCGCCGTAAGGGTCGAAGCCAAGCGCTTCAGTCACACGTTCGATCCGAGCTCGCAGCGCAGGATCCATCGCTCACTGTTTTGCCCGGTGCTGACGTACGAGCAAGATCGAAAGTAAGTATATAGCACACGGAGGACGCAAGCGCGCGTGTTTCCGTGCTCGCGCCCGTGTGATGAAGGGAAACAAACAGCGGGTCGGGGCTCAGAAACAATGCAGTAGGCTGTAGAAAGATCGCGCGCGGTCGGGGCGCGCACCGAGCAGGCGACCGGAAATGTGAGTTGCCTACACCACTGGGCAGCCCCGCCAAGTAGGGCGGAAGGAGAACAACACAACATTGAATCTGGGTGACGTAAGGCGGTGGGCAGGACACCTCCTCTGGCGCCGCCCACCACAGACATAATCAGTCGGCTCCGCCGCAGTGTGAAAGGGAGATTTTCCTGTCTCAATATCTTTCCTGCTATCGCATATTTTCGGAAAATTCTTTCGAATGTGTATTTCTGAGTAGCCTTCAATACACACCAGCCGTTTTCAAAACCAAGCGCGAGGGGTGCTTCAGGACCCCTTTAAAGGGCAACTCCGGCAGCTTTTTCCCCAGATCCTGATATCGCTGGTTTCTACTGTCACTGACAGTCCAGTAGGAGGCAGCGTGATCCAATGTGGGCAAAAAGAAAAAAAAAACGACCAGAACGGGCGCACGCAGAGGCTTGTTAGAAGACGGGACACAAGATACCAGCCTTTATCCTGTCTTCTTCAATTTTCGTGTATGCGTCCATTTTGGCTACAGTTTCTTTGTTTTTTTCCAAATTGCAATGAACCAACTAACCCAAACGCGTGTTACGTGATCCAATTTGCTTAGAAACTCACAAATAATTTTAAGTAACCGAATGAACGATGTGTTCAAACCGAAACGGAATTAGGTAGATGCTTATTGCAGAGTCGGCTGTGACGCCACAAGTGTCCCCGTCATCATAAATACAGGGTGCTTTTTTTAGCTGCAACACATTTTTTAAATTAGAAAAACATAAATCGCGGGAATGTCTTGTGTACCATTCGAGTGTGCGGGTTGGCGGCCTCTAGATACAGAACAATTACCGCACTTGTACGCATAATTATCGAAATTACGCTAATTAACTTTTAATTATCGGCAATTGGTGGCTATAGTAAATGAGTACTTTGGAACCCGTCCTCGACACTACTTATCCCAACGATCAATTTTGAATAGTGGAGTGCATGTCGGAGCTACGCGAACAATTATTTCCCCGTGGCAGGCTCCTTGAAGCCGAAATCGGCCGGGAAAAGAGCGTCTGTGACGTCGATGTCACCGCCCCCACGGCTTTCGTCACTCGCCCGCGGCGATCAGCGCCGCAGATAAGAAGGAGATAAGGCAAGCTGCTTGCGCGGCTGGAGCGGCCGGAGCGGCGGTGACCACGGGCGTGTGGCGAGTGACGAAAGCCGTTGGGGCGGCGACATCGACGTCACAGACGCTCTTTTCCCGGCTGATTTCGGTTTCAAGGAGCCTGCCACGGGGAACTAAGCTAATTATGCATACAAGTGCGGTAATTGTTCTGTATCTAGAGGCCGCCAACCCGTACACTCGAATGGTACACAAGATATTCGCGCGATTTACGTTTTTCTAATTTAAAAAGATGTGTTGCAGCTAAAAAAAAACACGCTGTATTGTGCTGGTACAAAAATGAAAGCGGCTATGTGACACTACGTTATATGGAGTTATGCCAGCTTTCCTGAAATCGACTGCGACGATTTGAGCACGGTATTGTCACTGTATTGATCTTGACAAGCGGCCTGCTCGGGTAGGCGGCGTTGCAAATAATGACCTCAGCAACACAGGTGGCCCTAATGGGAATCCGCTAAAGAGATTTAAAATTCGTTTTCAGGAAAACTAAATGACTTGCAACTCCCTGGCTTGTCATATATTATCACACTACCGAAGAGAACATACATAGAAAATTTCTCTGAAATCCGTGGATAGTAAAAAATCGCCGGCGTTGCCCTTTAACTTGCCCGGCCGTCCATCCTAATACAGAAATATACAAAAAAATCAGCGCAGCTTGGTGTAGTGGTCCATGGCTAGCGATGCGGCTGGGCACTTGGCTGGTCCGGAAAACCACCACCATAATCAATCAATCAATCTCAATCAATCAATCAATCAATCAATCAATCAATCAATGAGTCAGTCAATCAATGAGCCAAAAGTTTATTTAACGTACCCAGGAACATCCGCAAGGTCTTTGTACTGGCGCACGGAAAATAAACAAGAAGCAAGGAGACTACTGAAAAAAAATACTAATAAAAACAACCCAACATTCATAATAAAATATCAGGGATAAAAAACGTTATAAATTTGCACATGTACAACTATGCGCAGGCAAAACAAGAAAAAAAAAGTCAGCAGTGTACAACACTATGTTAATACAGCGCAAAGCTCAGAGCAGAACAGCGACTGGGAGCTGTGAAAAACATCGAGCTCTAAAAAGTAAGCATTGTAATGACGTTGTATCCTGTCAACGGTCGAATGTTCACAGAGGCAGGCGGTTACATGAAAAAGTCTATTCTCTCTGGTCAGCTTACGTGGAATTCGGAAATTAAGACAGTTGAGCAGTACAGGGCAGGATATGATACCATGCACAAGCTTGAAAAGAAATAACAGATCAGCGCGTTTTCTCCGGCAGTGTAGTGACGGCTGTGATAGTGATCCAACAGTGCCAATGCAAGAATCAGGGCCATTTCTAGCGAACCTATGGTTTTAGATGTTCAGGAATTTTTTCTGGACTCGCTCAATGGCGTTGCTGCTAGAATTAGAAATGGCATTCCAGATCGCAGATGCATACTCAAGTTGAGGAAGACATATCGCGGTGTACAATTTGCGGAAGGGCATAGGAGAACGGAATTCCCTCGACATACTGCAAACACAGCCTAGGGTGCGAAGACCCCGCAAAGCAACACGCTCAGCATGAGCAGAAAAGTGTAAGGTGCTATCAAAAAGAACACCTAGATCATTGATCTCAGAAACCTTACACAACGACACAGAATTGCCAGAATATAAAAATAGCGCACTAGATGTTTTTCGAGTGAAACTCATTACCTTGGTTTTTCAAATATTTAGGGTCAGGTTTTTGATCCTGCACCATTCAGAAAAAGAACGCAAATCGGATTGCAGCATGCGACAATCGATAACTGAATTATTATTATTATTATTATTATTATTATTATTATTATTATTATTATTATTATTATTATTATTATTATTATTATTATGTAAACGCACCCAGGAACAACCAAGTGGTATTGTTGCTGCCGCACACAAAGGAACGGCGATTCTATACAATGAAATCGAGAAAATATGCAGAAGTACGAATAAACGTGAAAAAACAAAGGAAAAATCTAAGCATATCCTCAAAACAGGCCGAAATTCAAGATTAGACATATAGAGTGACAAAAAACAGGTCCAGAACAACAAGTCGGGACGACAATACAAGCCACAACACGAAAAATACACATGGACAATGATAAAAGCTGTCCACATCAAGGCATCATGCAACATCAAGCTCACATCAGAAAAGAAAATAGGTATAGTGGGCGATATTCTTTTATAACAGTTGAAATCTCAGATGGAAACAACGGTAGGGAGGTTGAAAATATATCAAGGTCGAGAAAATAGCTAAACCGTGATACTTTTAAGACTCCCTACCATTCTTATAATAATAATAATAATAATAATAATAATAATAATAATAATAATAATAATAATAATAATAATAATAAAGCCACCAAAGCATCCATTCACCTACTTCGTGCTAGGAGGGTTCACTTCGAAGTGGCACATCTATCCAAGGGACTCAGCCACTGGACAACGGTCATACATAGATTTAAATTTGGTTGCGAATCTACGGCTGCAACCAAACCACCGAGTGAACATATCACCAATGACAAAGTTATCATCATTGTCATTACGAAATAATGAAAGTGAATACAGGCACCGATGATAACCACCTGTGATCTACATAGCTGTTTATCGCTTTCCTGCTACTGACCGTCTTAAATAGAACGAAGCTGTAACGCCGGCTCATCGGTTCGCCATACATCTCGTCACAGCTAAGCTTGAGTGTTATTTAGTACCGATAGTTCCGGGCTTGTTTCATCTGACAGAAATATCCTCGTCTCAACTTTATCAAATGTAGTGCTCGACACCAAATTTCTTGACATAAGCAAAGTGCGGAGAAATCGCCATGACACTCACCCACAGCATTACTGCTGTTACTTCCAAACGTACAGAATTAATTGCAGTCGCCATTTTTTATTGAAATGAGGAAGTTGTGGAAGCCTTAGACGGCTTCCCATTTATGATAGGTTCATTCATGCACGTCGAGTGCGAAATGGCGATTGCGACGATGGTTTTGCAAATTGCATGCGGCTGCTATGGCATACCTAGCACAAGTGCCTTATACAAAGCTGTAGCGGCTGCTTTGAGCAGTAGATTTAAGTATACGCTTGAAATTTGTCGCGTCGTTTCGTGGCTTTACGCCTTCTCGATCTCAGTTTGAGCGTGTGCGGAGACACACGAGCAGCTTCTACGCGCACTTTTTCAACGAGTATTCAAAGCCTTGTCCTTGGCACGTAACTGCCTATTAAATAATTTATTTATTTATATCTTTATTTATTACATGCGGAGTATCTCTTGCTCGCGGGTATGTCACGCGTCCGGCGTCCGCACTCACACTACTCATGCGCGACTCTCCTCTCCCTTCCCTCTCTCCAAGAGCTTCTGCAATAAATGAAGCTGGTAGAGAGCACGCGCGCGCGGCGTCCGTCCGCACTCACACTACGCATGCGCGACTCTCCTCTCCCTTCCCTCTCTCCAACAGCTGTTGTAATAAATAAAGCGGGTAGAGAGCGCGCGCGCTCTTCCCTTCAGTAGTATCTCTTCCTTCTCCGATGGAAGAAGTTGGTGTTGTGTGATGGAAGCAACAGTTCCGTCAGCGAGTGGGTTGACGCAACTACGCATCAGCATCAACCCACACTCTGACAACGGTCACGCGATGCGTGGTAGCGAACCAAGTTAACAACGCAATAACACGCAAGGTTCACCGAAAGGTTCATCGCAAAGGTAACACCGAAAACGCTGCAAACCTGTAAACACCGCCGTTAAATGCACCGTTGAAACTCCCAGCGATGCTCCGCATTACCCCATGCTGCCCTTCGGGGAGATGGTGTAATTTTTGTTTATTTATTTATTTATTTATTTATTTATTTATTTATTTATTTAATACAATCGTATTTCTATAGGCACCACAAATATCGCACTTTTCGTACGCTTGAGGAACTAATCCCATACTTCTTTCTTTCCTTTCTTTTTTTTGAGCGCAAGGGTTTATTGTACCGACTCATAACAGTATTTTCAGCTCAGGCTTTTGCAAGTGGCATTTAAGCAAGTATAGCTGTACTAGACGGTTCGTCCTTGCGCTAGTTACTTAATTACAACGTACACTTTAGATCTAGAATAGAACGACGTCTATATGATAGCTCGCGAGTCATTCACATGCATGGTGGTAACATGCTTGTTTCAGTTAATCTCTCACAGCCTGTCGTAGCTGTGCATCGATGTGCCTTTATGTGTTCATTGAGTACTTTCCACAGGCCTACTGGAACTTCTCTCACGGACGCACGTTGCGAATTTTGTTGTAAGCACGAAAGGCGCTCCCACGTGCGGTGCTCGGTGGCAGCACTCGCATGTGCTACTCCGGCGGAAGTGGCATGACCATGCAGGGCTGCGACGAGCGATGGGCGGAGCCTCCGCACCTTGACATGGCTACAAGCGCCTGGATGAATCGCCGGTGCCTACCACTGCTTACTAACATGGAACAGGTCTATAGGTTTACTTAGGTTTATCCATAGAGTTTCCTGCTAAAATACTAGAGGGAAAACTGGCGCTGCGGTCGTGCAGCTGCCATAGGAATGATGGGTATGAGATGGATTTGTCTAGTCTTCGTGCCTGCGACTTGAAACGTTCTGGTGGATTTGTTTATTCCTGTTTCTTAACTTCAGGGACGCGAGTGACGCTACTACACTATTTCATTACGAGACGAAGGCAGCAGCTGTAGTGTACGCTTTACTGGCTTTACTGCTAGAGATAATCAGACTGTCGCATATACCAAACTCGTCTGCAATGATGAGGCGCCATGCTGCGTTTCATTGTTGTGTTTGTTGATGGATGACTACGCATATTATCTGCATCGGTGTTTTACCCAACTTTACACATATTCGCGCTACGTCTCGCGAACCTTGGCGATGCGGCATGGCTGTTTTTTTTTTCTTCTGTATGAGATGCGACAGAATCTGTAACCGTAGGGTCGCTTTCACGGCTGACATACATTCCTTGTCAGAAGGCTGTTCGTACATCTTGTACTACGTCATCTCAATTCCGCTGTCTGATTAATTCAACGCCGACCGAACGCGCCAAGCAAGCGCGCAGTTTCGCGCGTAGTTGACGCCCAGTGGACGATAGGCAGACGCGCCTGCGGGCGACGCTCAAAAAGTCAGCTCAGATCAAAGCTCACGCGCAGTTTTCCGATGGAGTTTAACGGCACGGTTGGTTAACACCACGTTTTTTCACAAAACCAACCACCAAGCGATGGGCGATACTGCGTTCCTGCTACGGCCTCGCGCAGCGGCTTGACCCATGCATATAGTTTGTAAAAATACAGTGGAGTACTTGCCCTGCACTAAAAGAACCGAGCGAAAGCCAGTTTTTTATATTGAGAAGACACATCTACCTTTTACATACTTGAAAGTATCAGCACGTTGTCGAGCGCATTGGGCGAGTAAGTGACACGACAGCCTCGGCCCCGGGCGGACAAGTGCCTTAGGTTTATTGGTAACCCTTATTGTGGAAACCAGTGCCGGCCGCGCCTCCATCTGGCGGTACTGTTGTACACTACACGAATGGTACAGCCATCTAGCAGTACTGCTGTACACTACATCCCCCCCACGGTAAACTTGCAGAACACATGCACCAAATCAAACACCTGCACCAGAACTCATGGTGGAAAGAAACTCATGGTGGAAGGTGTAGCGTCGCGCGTGGGCCGTTCGTGTCGGTGATCAAGTTTGGCTTACTGATGGAGGCACGACTCCGAGTAGTTGAAAATGAAAACTTAACATTTATTTACATTTCAACTATCGGCACAGCGAACTCGGGCACTGAGACCCTGGCTGTCCGATCTCCGTCTCTCGTCTCTCTCTCCTTTCATCCGTCGCCCAGGGCCATTCCAAGACAGGAGGGGCGGCCGGGCGGAGGCGAGGCTCCCTCGGAGCCGCAGCACAGCAGGGGTCGAAGCGTGCGTGCCAGGTTGTCCTCCCCCAAGTCGACAACAGGTATCTTTTCGGTGGGCCAGAAAGTCGACTCATCCTCGTTACGCGCCGTCTCCTAACGACACCAAGGTGGTTTCGGGGCCAGAGAGTCGACTCATCCTCGTTACGCGCCGTCTCCTAACGACACCTTGGGCGAGAAAGGAACACGTGCTCCCCATAAGGTCATCTCGCAGCCCCGATGCCCGCGGCTATGGCGCGCTTCACCGACGCCCTATCTTGAAACGCAACAAAGGAAACGATGTTCACAGGTCAAGTCTTTTCGGCCTCCGAATCCTCCTGCCATACCTCGAGATGCGTGGCGTAGAAGTAGAACCCCGAGGTTCCTCTGTAGTGGAGGTGCTTTCCCGAGGTGACGCGGTTCGCTGGTCTTGTGCTGCTTGGTCAGCACCAGGCGTTGTAGTCATCTCGGGCTGATCCGCCACAGGGGTTCCGGGTGGGTTGGCAGTGGGGGTTCCCGTCGTTGGCACCAGGTGCATCCGGTTACGCTGAAGTACACCCGTCGGAGTCTCGACCACATAGGAGCGCGGGCGTTGAGCTGGCCCTAAGACGGTTGCTGGGGAGTTGACATCTTGCACCCAGACCCGCTCTCCAGCCTGAAGAGGCCGCAAGGTGTGAGCTGCGTGTATTCGGTTGAAGTCTGATGGTTGGCGCCTCCGGTTGTCTTTGTCGCGTTGAGTGATTGTGACCGAAGGAGGCCAGGCTGGCTCCAGCAGGTGCGACGTCTTCGGCAGTCGGGTCTGTAGGCGCCTACCCATAAGCAGCTGAGCAGGACTCACTCCATTTACCCCAGGTGTGTCCCGGTATGCCAAGAGTGCCAGGTAGGGATCATCCGCCTTCCGAAGCAGGTCTTTGACTGTCCTCACCATGCGTTCCGCCTCCCCATTCGACTGTGGAAAATGGGGGCTGCTGGTGACGTGGCAGAAGCCGTAGGACTTAGCGAAGACGGAGAACTATTTCGCAGCAAATTGAGGAACGTTGTCGCTGCGCACCAGTCTCGGAATCCCATGACGTGCGAAAACGCTCTTGATGGCGTTGATGACTGCAAGTGCTGTGGTTGAACGTAGACTGATGACTTCCGGGAAGCGTGACCGGTAATCCGCCAGCAGGACAAAGTCTTGACCGTTGAGATGAAAAAGATCGATGCCGACCTCTTCCCATGGCCGACTTGGAGTGTTTGAGGGCAGCATGGGCTCCGAGCGCTGTACCCTGGTTTCGGCACACATGTGGCAGTTAGACACCAGCGTTTCTATCTGGCTGTTGATGCCCGGCCACCACACCGACTCCCGAGCTAAAGCTTTGCATCGGTTGATGCCTTGATGACCGTCATGGAGAAGCTCGAGCATGTGGCGCTGAAGGGCAGATGGCACGAGGACGCGGGACCCTTTCAGAATCAGTCCCTCGCAGACGCTGGTCTCCTTGGTACTGCCAGTACTTCTTCACATGGAGAGGCAAGTGGGACTGCCGAGGCCAGCCGTTGGCGCAGTACTGAAGCAGCAGACTGCACTCGCCATCGTTGGCTTGGGCCTGGCGCAGGTGCTCGAGCTGCAACGAGACGATGTCTGGGAAGGAGCGGACGACCTCTTGGGCAAACAGCTCTACTTGGTTCACCCGGTTAGATGAAGGGGAATCCAGCGGTGCGCGCGAGAGCGTATCGGCTGTTGCCAATAGCTTCCCCGGTACGTAGAGTACTTGGTACTGGAAACGCATGAGCTTCAAGCGAAACCGCTGGATCCGTGGTGGCAGTAGGTCAACATCCATGGAACCCAAGAGCGCCACTAGCGGTTGATGGTCCGTCTCGAGGAAGAACTGAAGTCCACGGACGTATTCCTCAAACCTTTGCGCGGCCCAGCTGGCCGCCAAAGCTTCCTTTTCTGTTTGGCTGTAACGGCGTTCCGTGGATGTGAGGGCGCGCGATGCGAAAGCGACAGCTCGGCGCTCACCAGACGGCTGTTCTTGGAGAAGTACTGCCCCGAGACCATAGGAGCTGGCGTCAGCAGTGATCGTGGTCTTGTACGTGGTGTTGTAGCGAGC
>JABSTT010003093.1:0-32176 GCA_013339685.2 Hyalomma asiaticum
TTGCTTTCGAAGCGCGTCGATTCCTTCTGTGATAGGTATATTCGTGTATAGGGAAGTGACATCTAGCGTTACCAAAATAGCCTGATCTGAAAGTGTTTGTGTTTCGTTAATAGACTCTATAATCCGCAGAAAATGAGGCGTATCCTGAATAAAGGACGGAAGGTTGGGCGGTATCTCGGATAGATGGTGATTAAGAAACTTCGATAATGGCTCTGTCGGGGTGTTGTTGTTAGACACTATGGGTCTTCCCGGTATTTCAGCGGTAAGTAGTTCGTCTGTGCTAACCTTATGGATCTTGGGAAGGAGGTAGAAGCGGCCTGCTTGTTTGTTATCAGGCATTAGGAACCGGTACTCGGATTTGTGTGATTAATTCGCTGGCTAAAAGATCCGTTATCGTACGCCGTATCCTGTTGCTGTATTCTACAGTTGGGTCGGAATCTAATTTTCGGTAATGTGCATTGTTAGAGAGCTGCTTGATTGCCTCGTCTTGTACTTTTTTATCGGCCATATTACTATACTACCGCCCTTGTCTGCTGGTTTTATTATGATGTCGTTTCTGTCCGCGAGTTGTTTCAGGGAATCGTGTTCTTCGCGGGATAGGTTCTTTGGTTTGCGACTCTGTCTTGTTGTATTCAGGATGTCTCTTGTGACTAGCTTTATGTATTGATCTAGCTCTTGGCATTGCTCAGAATCTGGTGTCCACGTGCTTGGCGGTCGGAGCGCGTCAGTATTTGTGTTTCCTGCCTCTACTTTATCAAAAAAGAATTCTTTGATCCGCAACTCTTTGATTAGCAACGACGCGGATTACGTTCACCACTTAAGCAATTTAAAGGCAACCTTAGCTGAACGAAATCACCCGCACGACGCTCTCAACAAGGCATACAATGACGCGCTTAAACTAGATAGGACACCAGCGCTAGAAAAAAGAGCCCCTAAAGCGCAGGCCAACCAGCCGCTAGCATTCATAACGAAATACTCCAACTCGCTTCCAAACATAAATAATATTCTTCGGAAATACTATTCAATACTAACAAGCAACGATCGCCTTAGAAAAGCGTTTCCGGAAATACCAAGAGTCACCTACCGCCGTAATAGAAACTTTAAAGACCTGCTAGTACATGCCAAAGTAAACCCTCAGCGCACCGCCTGCGTAATAACTTGCTCCCGTCCCAGATGTAAGACTTGCAAGCATATTCAAAATGATCTTAAAGTTAAAAGCACGGGAAGTGACTATGTCCATCATGTAAAATCAAGTTTCACTTGCACTAGTTCGAACGTTATTTACATGTTGGAATGTTCACTCTGTCACAAGCAGTACGTCGGCGAAACTGGTCAACCAATCAATGTTAGATTAAACGGGCACCGCGCGGACACCGCGAATAACCTGCCGAAGGCAGTGGCGCAGCATTTTAATATGACAGGTCATAATTTCGATGAACTGAAACTCTACATACTCCAAGGAAACTTCCGCTCGCCGAGGGACAGAAAATACAGGGAATCGTATCTCATATACAGGTTCAATACTCTCCAACCTACAGGCATAAACCTTTCAAAGGGAACTCTTGAGTCCATTAGATACGGAAGAGTGTTAACAAAGACGACAAAAGGTTGAGGTATGCACAAGCTAACAATGTTTCTCCCAGAAAGTCTACTTTCAGGTGCTGAGCCCCCATCCAGTTCCAGGAGAACAAGGACATTAAACAGTGTAGTTACCCTTTTTTTAGCCCCATGCTTTCCTTGAAATGCACTGTTGGTGCGGGGCAGGTGGTACGGGGTGGAGGAGGGGGACACATGACATAGGAGTAACTTCTGTTCCGTGCGTGTGTTTCCTTTTTTCCCCCTGCTTTCTAGCCCTGTGCACACAATGCAAGTGCAAGATATGTACAAAGAGCGGATTCTCTAGAAACTTTCGCTCTTGCCATTTATAGTAGTCACGCTAACACCTGTCACCCAAATACCCTTGCGCCCAACCCCCCCCCCACTTTTTTTTTTCTTTTGTGTGTGTATGTTCGCACGTGCTGCTCTTCTCCTCCTCTCTTTCTGAGGACGGGGGAGGGTGTACAAAGGCGTACATAAACGAACGCTGGAGAAGGCAGTTGCCGCCCTGACGAAGACAAGTCCGCTTGTCGAAACGTTGGCTCCCGCGACATTCCCTGTTTTAAATCGTACCTTGCGATATTCTAGCTTATTTAGACTCGATGTACGCTAACAATCACCTAATTAGCCTAACATTAATTTTGCTCGAATTTTTGTACTTACCCTAGTTCGGCTTGAAGTAATTAGCGTGTACTTTATTTAGCCCGCTTTAACACTAATAGCCTATGTAAGCTTCACGTGGTTATTTTTTACCTAAACTGGCTTCGCTTAATTAGTATTGCCCTAATTAGACGTATATGTATAGTCATAGTAAGAGACATGACCTAATCAATTCGAACCGAATTTGGCTTGGCATAGTTTAGTCAGCTACGAAGTAGGCGACGCACGGTAGGAGCGCTTGCATGCGGCACGAAGGTTGGTGGGCTGTGCTAAGCGTAGGCGCAATGAAACAACCTCACAGAGCATGCGCAGCTTGCCGTGGTTATGCCGAGTCATGTGTAGACTTCAAAAAGCAAGTGGAGTGCAACGGTAGCATGAGCTTTTGCTAGGCTACGCCAGGTGCTGCGACGGGGTTTTTACAGCGTAAGCTGTTATGAGATCACATGGGACGTTTTCGCCGCCGTAGTTCTCCGCCGCCGCCGCCGCCCCCGGTGTTCGTAACCGCTATCGCGCAAACTTTAGAAACAATAGCCAGCACCGAGGAGGATTCAAACGACATCCTCTGCGTGGATTCGAACCCGCACCCTCTGCGTGGCAGTCAAGCATTTTACCACTGAGCCACGCAGCCACGCCTGTGCTTGACAAATCTTCGCTTAAAGACCTAAACAGCTATAATGTCTGCGGAGGACTCGTATTAACAAATGTAATGTTACGTGACATAATAATAATATGCCACTAGACGTCGGCGAAAGTGGATTGCATAACAAGTCCTAGGAATCATTTGAAAGAACACAGGGCTGCATGCTTCTTTGCTCGGAACCCATTAGACAGCAATCTTCAACTTTTCCGTCATCATTACTACGAAGCGCTGCCCTTTGAAGCCGTTTCGTTGTATCGTGCCATGCGTCATGTGTCAGGCGACGTACGCAGCCCCGCCAGCAACCATGGCTTGGCTCTTCGATATACATAATGTCGCGTCCTCGTAAGGTGCCGATCGCTGCTGAAGAAGCGAATCGCAGAGCTACGCGTGCAGCTGTGGCACGGCAACGTCAGGCACAACAGGCAGCTGTGCCGAGAGAAGCCCAAACCGCAGGTCGCCGTCGACGCCGGGCTGAGAGTTCGGTTCGTTTTCGGGAAAAAGACGGCCAGACACTCTCTATGATGTGCAGTTGTACAGATTTGGACGTTACAATACCGCAGTAATTATGGCGTAGTGGGTACTTCCCTACTTGGCGAAATGAGAAGTTATGGCGCAGGGGATACCCACCACCTCTATTTGGACAGGTTTCCCCAAGCGTTTAAAATAGCCTCCAGTAGGTCGCTTCTCCGGCTTACGCTATCACTGTCCTGTGGTTCCGCGCAGGCCTGGCTCTTTCTTTTTCAAAAATATATTTCGCATTTGTCAATCCGAGTTCATAAAGTTCCCTTTTTTCCAGGTGAGACTGTACGTGGGATATTTTACATATTTATCATAGCACATTGCACAATGAAGTTGGCTATAACACATTCCCAAGCTGTGCCATTAAACGGCAGGATTAGCACAGGTAGGTTCATCGGAATTATCTGGAGTAATCAGATTGGAAAATCTGACTCGACAAGCCTATATTTGTATAACCAATATGAAGTTACCTGCTGGCGAATGATGCATATAAATGTTAGTAACAGATTCATGGGCTATTACTGCCATCACGTGGTGTGCTGGAGATTGGCCATATTTAATTTCCATTGGGGATTTGTGAGTGGCATTGAGCTCCTGTCCTAAAAGAAACACTGATCGTTCGGTACTCGTTGATTTTGGTTTTTGATATTCAGGCATAGTCTAAAGCACGCAAGAAAGTTTCCAACGAAAGGCGTCGTCATGCCTTGGTGGATGATTTCTTTACACAGTGACCGCTGGTAGTAGTTGTTGGATGGTTCCCCGAGAAAGGCGTCATACACGCATCTTACATTTAAGCAGGCGCGGCTCACTAGTGCTGCAACTACACATTGCCAAGAATGGCGGCAATATATCGTAGAAGATGCTCGCATCTAGCCAGCCGGGCTGTTCTACGCTCTCTCACTGACTACAGCGTGCCCTTCCAAATCTGTAAGAGACTCAGTTAGACAGTTGTCGCCAGTGATTATCACACGAGATATGCCGAAGGAGATTCTCTGCAACCGGAAGTAGTAACCGAAGACAGGTTATTTCTGATAGAGGTAGTGCAAACGGGCGTAGTGTGCCAAAAAAGGCTCCACGTTCACTGAAAAACAGCACCATATAATGCTTAAGCAATTTGACTGAGAAGATTTATTAGTAAATTGGTGATAAGCATGTTTGTACAGGCAGGCCACTGTTGATGGTTTTTATATATTGCCGTCAGTTGCACGCGCACAAGGCTCGTCCACATGACACATGTAAAACGGCCTCAACTTAGCTTGCAGCCGAGATTTTAGGAGAACGTTAAGTGGAACTCTTACTTATGAGTCTGATCACGATATAATGCAGGCGCTTAAGAATCTTTTGAAATACAAGATTGCCATAGGATCCTTGCGCATTTGCGAGAGAGCAAATAACATGACCATTATTCTAGTTCTGCCAGCATGGGTACAAAGGACCCCGATGGTCAACATCGGTTGGCTGTCAAGCTTAGGTGTAGAATGGTTCTCTCCGCATAAGGTCTGCGCACGGCTTTGGCTGAATATTTTGAATGCTACTGAGTTCTAGGATATGCTAGTTAAACAAAGATCTTACCCCAGATCCCTCATTTCTTCAAGCCTTGAACATATCCGCCTTCGTTCATATGCCTCTTATAGAGCCATCGTATGACTAAGTAGTGTTTTTGTCATTTCTGTACGATCGCCTGGGGTTGGGACAATGTCTTTTGTAAAAGGGATGGCCGGGGAGGACACAGGGGTTCAGAAGCACACATATATTGCTGTGTAGAAAAACAGTGTGGCAGCTGCAAGAACTGACCTTCCCGGAAAAGGACTGCATTCATGCCCATATTGCTCAAGTCATCACAGCAATGATAACAAACAATCAATAGATTATGTCGAGGTTGCATCTAAAAATAAATATCTACTAGATTCTTTTATGCAATAATGAAGTTAGATATGATCAACCAGAGCCATTTCTGCCAATCCCGAGTTCAACATGCATTTCCGTTTAACTAACACAACTCTTTTTTTTTTCCTGTCCATACGGCCTCCTCGTAGACGGGCAACCCAGTAGTAGTACAAGAGCTGTCGAAAAGGTAAGATACCCTATAATAGTTTTCCATATTGCCAGAAGCTGAAAATTGGACTGTACAGTTAGAGTAGCACATATGTCCTTACATAAAGCCGCCATAGAACGCGGTTTGAAGTCTTTCTTGTATGATAATTTTCCAGAAAGGTGGTATTAATTGTTCATTTGCTTTTACAATAATTTATTTTGAAAGCTCGCCCTTAGGCGTAAGCGATGGCATCAAAAACAAACGGTTAAAGTGGATTTGAGGATTAAATCCAGAAGCGCACTGAGGCGCGGTCCATGGATCCAAGCGATCTAGTTCGGGCGGTCGACCAGGCCTCAGGCTTGTTGTCCAGTGTTAGATGATAACTGTTCGAAGGCGAACAGCGAAAGGAAGAGGGAAAGGGAAAAAGTGGAAGTTGTGATTTCGCTTTGGAGTGGTGCAGATATCCAAGCATAGCATAAAAATTCCAAAATCAACCACCACAGCAAGGGCAACGTTCTTTCAGCAGATTGCACGCTGGATAGAACATCCTTTCAGTTTCTGCAGTGCGCGACATTTTACACCTATTTTCAGTGTATCATTATCTTCCCATGTATTCGGCATATTCTCTGTGCTCTATATGGTATGCCATTTTCTTCCGCCGCTGTGTCGACGTTGACTTCTTGTGGACAATCACCTCAACAATATAATTGTTTTGTCCGCATAATTGTGACTGCATGCTTGCGAAAATTTTAGCATTTCAGTTCGCACTGCGCCTAGGAATATTATGCAAAATTATGTTAGACTAGGTACGTCATCCATGAATAGAAGTGGAACACTTAAAGCATGTGACAATAAAGAAGAAGGAAAGGCTTCATGACTCACGCCGAGTGCGTGATTGGAATGGTTTTGAAAGAAAAAATTGGCCGCGTATCTCCGTGCTTCACTGAAAATGTAGTCGAAAGACGATAGTCTTCTACCGACCATACTACAGGAGTCCCGGTTCATCTGCGATTCGGCACGAGCTTCGGGCGTCTGTTCAGCCGCCGGGTACGCTCACTTAGCCTCTCGGTCAGTGAAAATTCGCGCATCGCGCACCTCGTCTGTTTCCTCTTGCCTCCGGGCGCGCCTCGATTCGCGATCTTTCGCTAGCCGCTGGGCTCGTTGCGCTCACGTTTCCTGGGCACGCTTGAGACGATGGGCATCCGCACGCCGGCGCTTCTGCGCTGCAATGTGCTCGTCGGTCTTTTCCCTGCGTTGTCTGGGCATGTCTTGTAGAGTGCGTTCTATATCATCAAACGGCCATTTATTTTTTCGCCTTGCCTCAGACATCGCCCCGTCTATGTTGAATTGGCCGCATGTGGCTGGCATTGATCAAATGGAGGCAGCGCTGCGTGAGATATGGACCCCATCTGGCCATGATATCGGGAAACGCAAGAAGCTTGCGTAGTACGCAGAGCTACTCGCAAGTGGCAGCACCGTGTCGTTTTACCGCAGCGTAGGAAACGTCCGCTTTTTCGTTCATACGCGTCGCATTTCTAGCGCATCCTAACAAGCACTAGTGTCTTTGTAATTACGCATCGATGTATTTTCTACTAAAGGAAGACACCATCTAATACTTACGTATTGATGTTGAGCCTCAGATATGCGTAATATTTGCTTTTTGGCCGACTGTGTTCACAAGTATGAACGCAGCTACCAGTTCAAGATGGGTCGCGTTGAGGAAGGAGTAAAACTTTCGCTATTCTACTGAATCGAAAAGCAGGACAGACACACACACATACAGAAAGACAGACCAAAATTTCTGCGTTGAAGTATCCCAAGAAAGGCTATCGTCTTCAAAAGCGTCGACCACTTTGGCGTGAAAAATGTGGTGAATGAACTCGCCTTGGCTGCAGCTGGCTACAAATTTTCAAAGCATTGCTAGTGGTTAAAGATCCTATCGCTCGCTCCGAACGAACTTCCGTTCGAAGAAACTCACGCGCTCTTCGGTCCCTTATTTCCTTGTGCTCATGAGGTATCCTGAGAGCATAGCAGAATTCTTCACCTGACATTTACGTATGATGAGCAAATTGCGCTGTCACAGTGGCGGTAAGCGTGCGAATAATTGTCGAGTTATGCAAATGCTTTCGCTAGGGAAGTAACTGCTTAAATAACGAATGGAAGTATATGTGTGGTCACCAGAAATTTGCCACAAGCACTCCTAACTTTGAATGGAACAGAGTTAAAAAATATAAATTCATTTGAGGTTGCAGGAGAAGGCTATATGCACGCGTCATCATCGTAGATATTGAGTAAGGACGTTTGAGGTATGGGCCAGGAGGACTTATGAAGGAAATGAATCGGCTCTCGTGTGCACAAACAGCATAATTGATATTACAAGACAAGTGAAAGCTGGACATCAGCTCCAGCTTGTATATGTAGCTGCCTAAATCTGAAAGCTGGACACGAGGTCCGTCTTTCAGGCTTAGCACACTCCCTCAAGTTCGCAGCGAGTTATACGAGACTCATTTCGTCAATGTTACCTACTGCACGGGTCCACGTATAGGACACGCTTTTTTATTAAGAGCAGGACGCATCCCGGCCTCCAGATGTATAATTTGCGAGAGTGATAAACAGCGCACACAGATTTTTTTAAACAGGATAGCATTTGTTGTGTCCGTCAAAAGGTTAAATACCTGAGTTGTATTCGGTAAACGCGCAGTCACAGTTATTCAATGCCCATGCAGCTCCTCTCTAGGAACCATATTAACGCCACACTTTTCGTAAATTTCTTCAATGTCTTGCGTGAGGCTTCCGAAAACAATCGAAGTTGTTTTTACGAAAAAAGCCTTCTAAACAACGTCAATGCGGTGACAAAACAGGAAATTTTGTATTCATTGTTTGCATTTAGATATCGGCACTGGCGAGTAGCTTTTGTTGGCTCGAATTTTGAAAAAAACGTCCGCGCTGATCCCAACGGCCAAAAGCCACCTGCGTATGCATTCCTGGTCCCACGTGAGTACAATCGATGAATTACACTGTCGTTTTATGAGGTTCCTTGACAACTTAGCTGAGCCTGTCGCACGGTTACTGCGATTTTTCATTTATGCTCTATCTTAGGGTATCTTTGACTAGTTTCCGGGCCTCTTCTCGGAGAGGTAGTGAGGGAAGGCATTACACAGCGTGTACAGGCTTATAGTGAGTGACTGTTTGCCCACACTCCCGGAGATGAGTTCCTTCTGGAAGGTCAGAAAAGAGAACTTCAAACACCTTGAACCATTTAAGCACTTCTGCGCGCTTTTCGACGATTCCTCATTCGCTTGGGATCTTTGTAGACCTCAGTTATGAACTAAACTTGGAGCACTGGTAAAAGTTGGCGTAGCTCTTGCTTATGTAGAAGACTGGTCTGTGAAAGGTATTCTCCTTTCCACCCAGGATATCATTCCCTCCTCACTCCTCGGCACCACATCTTCAACATACCCTTTGCATTGAGTTAGAAATTGCTTGAAATTTGTCGGCAGGAAAACTACCTCAAACCCTCGAGGCTGACTAAACCGGTCATAGCCCACTTTTTACGCCCACTAGCTCTATCTCATTCTGGGCCAGTTTTCATTATGTTCAAGGCGGTTTCTAAGGTTCGAAAGATAGCTGCAGATGCCCCGTGTATCGCCATCTACGTTCTTTCTGCACAGCCCTTTGAACACCGTCCAGGGCCATCGCAGGTTTTTACTTTAAGCAAGCTGGCTAAGTTCACTTGCGACACTTTTTCATAGAAGAAAAAAAAAGCGGCGTGAGATGCATGGTGAAGGATTTTTGTTTTCTTAGCATACTCTATAATTGCTGTCTGGAGTGTTGCCTTAAATTTCTCGACAATCCCATTCCTAGCAGCGTGGCGTGGCGCAGCTCGAATAAATTTGACACTTAGTAGAAGACGAACACATTTCATTAGCTTTCTAACAAGCCCGTTCCTTGGCCAGTTAAAACTTTTTCTGTAGGGTATCACGAGCGAGAATCTCGGCTAGAGTTGAAGCCAAGTACAATACAATACTTATAATGCGTGGTAAGCTATATGAGCACGCACACATAAGTTTTTTTTTGTTAGCGTCGATGAGCACACTCACGCAAGGAAAAAAAGCAATGAGAACGCGCTAGCACTAGTCGTCTTTAATTGTGTTTTTCCTTGTGTCCGTGCGTGTTCATCTGCGCTAAAAAAGTGACTGCGGGACGCGGAAGACAACTATCCCCCATTTTCGCCTTTACACATAACAGTTTTGACGCACTAATTTCGGTAAAAACGGACAGAGGAGGTTGAACTTCGCACTCTCACAGAAAGAGAGAGTTTGCGAAAGGCAGGGAGGTTAACTAGGAGGTAAATCCAATTCGCTACCCAGCACGAAGTAACCGGTAAAGGGAGATGATAAAGGGGTAAGAAAGAGAATGCGAGAGATAGATTTCGGCGGCCACTCAACCCTCAAATCTCTGGCTGTCGAGGTGCAGCAATTACGCTACGCGAACGCGCCTCCCTACACTATATGGAGGACATTGACACGGTGTGTTCTAAGTAGCTTTCTCGCTGCCATTGCCGTCATAGCTAGGCAGCAGTGTCTGCCATTCGGATACTGTAAGCGAAAATCCTTCAAGGCCGTGCGCCCAGGAAAACAAGGCAGAGAACAGTTGTCTGGGAAAGGGGTAGGTTAGTAGGAACATCAAATTGAAGTGATGTGTCTAGGTGCTAAAAAGGCGTCTGCAAACACGAGGCTTACTCCACATTGTGTGTGGGACAGCACGTGCGAACGAGCGAATCTTTTCCGCTGCATCTGTTCTTCGAATTGGAATGGGTTCTTTCAGGTCATCAGATGGGCATGTTGTTAATGTTTCCTTCAAGTCTGGCACATACCCACCCTGGGGGATTTTAGCTGCAGCATTCGCGTCTTCATCGCCGATGATGTTAAAGCGGTCTGGCAGCCTCTGAATTTCTATGCAGCCTGCGCGCTGCATGTTTAAGAATGCGCCATTCGCAGTACAAGAACGCCTTCAAGGACGCGTATTGTCATCAAGCACCGGCCGTGATAGGTAGTACATAACGGAAATGAAGCTAGCGGGGGAATTTTACATCACCCAACCGCTAAAGCAAAGTGTACCCCTTGTCTTTACACTTTTGCCTCCGTTATTCTGTAAATGTTACTAACTGTAATGATTAAACTGGCACATTCTTTTCGCAGCCACTCTACTCCGCGAATATGTGGTACCTGGTGGGCTATTCTTCTAGCCTTAATTCATCCGGGTACAAATGCGTAAAGACAAGGCACACAATACAGGTTCGGGATTATGTGAGGCGGACCCTATGGTTCGACGTTTGGGTAAGTAAATTGTGCAGTCTTTCTTTCTGCTTATGCTCGGAATCAAAGAACGCCCAGCCATCTCCCACACAGCTTTCTTCATCCCCCTCTCATGGTCGATAAACCTTTCGAGTTGATTTTTTACAAAATTTCTTCATTCCTAGACCGCGATCTTCAGACGAATAAGTTTAACTTCTCGCTTCTATGACAAATTATCGTTGTTCGGTCTAATGCGATAGTTGCCTAGCGATCGGAACTTAGTGATTCCATCAAAAGTTATAACGACAAAGAGATTGTGAGAAACTCCTAAATACGTGCCATTGCTTACATATTTTGCCTGTGTAGTGAAACAATCCTCAAAATGTTAATTTTTACCGGCTCTTGACTTTCTCGCATATAGCGAATGTGCAAGGTACGGCACACGCCATAATAGGATTCGGTAGTGGCCATGGTTTAGATATTCTGCCTTGAAGATAAACTGTTGCATGCATCTCCAACTGCGACGCCTACGGTGTGGGTTGCCCACACGTCGAATGCTGTCATGTGTAGCACGATTGTTACGGGTAGATGCGTACCATTCACGGTGAAGTGGACTTGCGGGTGGCTGTCACTATATGAGCGCATGTGGACTTCAAAGCGAGTGGAGCCTGCTATTTTCCTTCCGTGACTTTCAGCATTACAGAATCTGCTAATGGAAGACCTCAAAAGTACAAAACTATTCGGGAGGTAAGGGAAAATTATCCATGCTAAGAGGAAATGTCAGTAAGCATGTAGTTTCAAGTGGTGTAGGTGTGGTCGCTGTAATAGCGAATCGGCGACGTGTTTTTGAATAAAATGGCACAGTAGTTTCTCAGAGGCTTTTCTTGGCTTAGTTGTCCCTTGGCTTATATATAGGTCGTGGTCAATAGCAAAGGAGACCTAGACATCCTTTTCCCGTAAATAGCGCCCTTTCCCAGTTAACCTTTTGCCTTTACCTAGCAGGACAGAATCTATTGGCCAACATTCAGCTCGTATTCACTTTACTTACAATCAGTCAAGAATTAAATCGTTTATTTTACAAGTGCAGGAACTACGGTAATAAATTTGCCTTGTACATAGTAAGATCATTATTCGCAGTACTACAAACTTATTAAAATAACAATAACTAGCATGCTTCAAGATAAAGAGAGCCGGATAATTTTGTATTTGTGGTTTTAAAGAAGACAACACGCATCGAGACGAATAGAGACAACCCAGGATCGCTACCGTGAGATAATGTCTCCAGAGCGGATATGTCTGATTTTTTGACGGATTATTGCTGATCCGTGGGTGATTCGTTGCTACAACTTGGTGATGCGTGGTTCGACAAGCAAATTAAGGCTTGCGTCCTGTGATGTTCGTTTCTGTCACCTCATTTTGCTGTGGCCTTGGCATTCACGGATTTACGAAACGCCCCATGTCATGGCGTTCCGTAATTCCGTGAATGTCTAATGTCGAAGGAAGCTTTGGCCATCTCTTTTTGGACTGCATCAGCTACTGTGTGTTACAGGGCGTAGTTGCGTTTTGTAGTGTTTTGTTTTCAAGAGTTGTATTTTGTTTTGATGAACTGCGCGTTACTCGTCTAGTGGGTAGCATGCAGGCATACGCGGGGGCGCGCCGTTCTGTGAATGCGCCAAAGGTACGCGTTTCTGCCGGCTTGCGAAAATACTTTGCTTTACCAGGTGCGCGCGTTCTTCTTAAGCACTGCAATCTTTAAAGAAGGAAACAACGCTGAACGTTATTCTCCGCAATACTTGCATTTTCGAAACAAACCCACTCCGTAGAATGCGGTACCCCCGAAAACGTCACACTAGGGCTGCTCTGTGCTTGTCCAGAGTGTTCTGTGTTGTATTTCATGAGGTTCGCAACAACAAGGGCCAGTGCAGTGATGACGTGAATGGCAAGTAGACACTTTAGATATTGAACGGGTCTGACGCTACGTCACCACAACGAGGCGCTGTCCCCTTTGGCGACATGTCTCGGGTCATGGTCCTTGCTGCAACGACCCACAGAAACCATATCCACGCCACATATCATAACCTGTAGCATCAGCAGTTGCTTGCGGTGAAACATGTATACCATCTGCTGTTGTGATGGTCACTGTAGCACAAAAATAGCGGCTTTTGTGCCACTGGTGAGCTGGTGATATATTACGTACGTAATGCTGCGATATATAACACATCAGTCCAGATCAGGGTGACACCGTAGAGATAGGCCACGGAAAGCTGATAATGATATGCACCTCAGCATTTTGTATTGTGCAGATCTTTTCCAGGAATCTCGCCGTTTTTCAATGCGTCTTGTCAAGGTCACATAGCTTGTATTATCGTGACACTGGAGTGTGTAATCGAATCGATTATCACATTTTATGTGGTATTACTTTCGAGTGCACCCTACGAACACTTCAGAAAAATTTCCATCAAATACTGGACATATCGCTCCAAGCTAGGCCGGCAGCTCCTGATTTCCGGCGTAGCGTGATATCAACTTACGAAATACGTGGGGTTCTAAACATTTAGTAAGAGCAATATTATGTTCTCCAAATGAAAACGTGCAAAGATATGTCATTGCAATCCCTCCTAAGTTCCCACTGTTTCTTCTTTTTTTCTTTGCAGGAAGGAGATAAATGGGTGACTAAGTACGTATAATTTAGATATTGCATGAATGTTTTTGACAACACTAAGTCACTTCCTTCAGAATGAATCTCCCGGAATACATGCTTTGAAAAAGGGGTGTGGAATCATGGCTTCTTGCAGAAGCATAATTTATGCCAAAACGGCATTATGGCCATTTATTGATTGCTGAGTTTTGAGTTTCAAAACCCCGAAACAAGAACATGATTATTAGAGACGCCGTGATAGATGGCTACGGAAGTTTCGGCCACCTGGCGTTTTTTGGTGCACTTATATAGCAGAGTACACGAGCACCGTGTTGCTAACCTCAGTGTCAATGCAGTTAATCCAACTTAACCTGAATAAATTTTGAGAAGCTGGATTACACTGAGCTCACTGGCCACGCTGGAAGTCAAACACTTTGCGACAAATGGCAGCGCGCAACGGGTTATGAGAAAACACAGACGAAACGTACACCGAAGACAAGCGCGACAGCTAAATCAGCACTCATGCTTGTTTAGACAAAGGGAGTAACGTTATCAGAAAGTTCACAGGAAAAGATATGAACTACTCGCCTAAAATAGAGCGAGAAATTCATTGGGAGAGCCCTTCGTCTTGGAGTGGACATGCAACAGCCTGTCAATGTCATCATGGTTGTGAGCGCAAATAAGGTAATATACACTACAAACATTCGAGTGCGGGTTTCTGCGTGTGCTACCCCCCTGGTATCGGTACTTTCACCTACTGTTCCTTAGAATATAATAGGCTTTGGGCCCTATTACCCTTCCTCACTGTAAACTTCAGCATTATCTCCGACGACCCCAGATGTTTCCAATTTTACTGAACAGCAGACATCAAGCACAACTATTGAATAATATACATGGAAAATGTTCTATACGCCCAGGCAAACCTTTTTGCCATACACGCGACATCACTGGTCAACACCTTGATATTTCTTCATTGCCAGTGTCTTCAACAGTGTAAGATGTGTAGTCTTTATTAAGCTTGCAAAGCATATTGTATTTGTTTTCATTCACCATTATGTAAGAGTAATGTCTTTACGTCGTGTCTTCGCGTTAAAAGTGTGATTATAATGGAAATATTTCATGTGTTTCGCGTTGCATTGATACTGTTTGGTATTACCTTAAAAATGTGAGTGGTGGCGTCATACGCAGCAACAAACATCATCAACGGCTGCCCTACGGGTTATAAATAACTTCCACAACCTTACAATATTATCAAGTTGCACTTTGACATTCCTAGTTTTTCAATATAAGATGCAAACAGCTCGTGCCTTTTGGGAATTTCCCTCTCACTTACCTCTTCATTGATAACGCTTGTAATACTTTCAGGGCACTTCAGATAAGCGCGCTTATATTTTTTGGCGCAGTATTTAATATTACCCAGTTGTTCAACTTGCGCAATGAGCAGCAAGGCGAATGTACCGGTTTTCTTCGTTTCTAGGATCATACCCTATACCTTAAGGATGAAGAACAATTCAAAGTTGGTGCACATTTCCCCGAATAGTAAGTATATGTCTTAAAATAGCCCATGCTTGCATATGTTTACTGCGCTTTAATTGGAAGATCAAAATTTTGCGATATATCGTGTGATTCTTCTGACCGATATGTAGTAACTGTGAATAAAGATAACGAAATTCGTCCCTACAATCTGAGGCAGCGCTCTCAGAAATGATTCAGCGACTGCATGCGGTTTTCGAGACGTAGAGAAATCCGTAACGGTACATTAGCTACCACGAGCTTTTTTAGTGGCTTAGCGTACTTCTCGATGATGTCATCATCAACGTGTCACACAACCACTGCAATAAAAGAAGTCAAGAAAACAATCGAGGAATGAAGGGGTCAAGAGACCGTAGCAAATGATGAACAACTAGAATTTTGTCTAATGTCAGATTTCACCGAATAACGTTGCCTTCTCTAAGCATGCAGTTTCTGCAGTCTCCATACAATTCGTAGCGTCTCCATAAAGAAATCAGGTACCAGCGAAATCCTACGCAGACCTATAGCATCCAACAACCCCAAGCCTTGCGACTTACCGCCACATCTCCTCAATTATCAATTATTTGGCGTACCATTCATTCTGCCACCCTTCATTCACGATGCATTCTACTTTTTCCCATGTTCCAAATACAACTGCTTTATGACCAAACCTTTCTTGAATATCGGGTAATTTTGCTTATCAGGAGCTATACTAAGCACAGCTCCCGATACACGAAGCTAACTGCTGCGGAGGGAGTTCGCAAGTCATCAAAGCGAGTTGCGTATATTAAGAAAGCACGCATGGTAGACGCTTACGCCTCGCAGCTTGAAATACCGTTGAGACGTAACAGTTTTTCACTCGGTTCCAAATATAGCCCTCCAGTTTTGGAACTAGCATGGAAATCTTTGCACCTACTTAGGCTGATATTTTAATGGGAAAACCAGGGACAGGTTTTAAAAGTATTTTCCTCTTCAGCCTTCTTCGTACATCCGGCACGTGGATGCCCTTGTTAGGTGTAACCATGATTACGAGCTCTAAACACAAGGGCTTTCTCTTGCGTATAAAATTCGGCATGCACAAATCGTCGAGTGAAGTATTCTTACTCGCGCCGGCGTATCTATTCAATGAGGAGAACTAGAAAGAATGGTGATCTAGAGCAAGCTGACCAATATGCAGTAAAGTCTACAATATACTACCACGACGGGTGACTCTGTGAGACAAATATATTTTAACTGCAAGCGAAGCACATAAAGAGTACCTGCAACAAGAATGCATACTACGTCAACCAGCTCCCAGGAGATAATTAGTACGGAGCACGCAGGAGACAAGGCCTAAAATGGCGCACGCGAATTAGGCAGGAAGCAATCGCTAGCAGGGCGAACTTTTCAAAGACATTCCAACCAGCCGTCAGCAATCATAACCGGGTATTACTGAAGATTCTCACAAATATTCATTGTGCTGCATAATTATTAAAGAAATTTAAGAAGCCTCACTTATACTGCAACGCGAATGCTGGTTAAACAACAGTAGCTGGTTCCATCGCCTTGGGTTGTTTCTTGTTTTTACTACCATGTGGCAGTAAGCTGAGGGTGAGTATTTTGGTAGTGGGTCAATGGAGAGTGCGTGAGCGCTTTCCATTTTGCGTAACCTTGTGCGTGTACCGCAAAATGGAATGCGGAATGCTATTCATTCTTCATCGTCCCAGATTAGTCAGTTAAACGTGTTGAGGAAGCACTTACCAATAAAGAAAATTGAGATTGGACAAGGATTAGTCAAATCAGCCTTGGCAAGCTGAACTGGCCACTCAAGGAAGAACAAGACGGGATAGTTTCCCGTATTTCGTTTTACGGCATAAACCCTTCGAGGCTTTATTTCTTTCTTCTCATTATCACTACCTCAATCATGTAGGAGTGGGCTCAGGGCAGCGATGCCGGCGGTGTGTTCAGTGTAAACGCTGGTCCGATTTTACCTTTTGCGCAACTCGAGGCTTTTCTTCTTTTCTCTCTTTCTTGCTTTTTTCTTCGCTACCAATACAACGTAGCACCGTCACAAATGCTGTCACTGCCCTGTACAAGTAAGCCGGTGGCAACGGTGTGGATATTGGTCGAGGCAAAGCGCGGGTAAAGTTGCCCGTTCTCCGCAAGCCAAGATTTTTTAACGCGAGAGTGTTTTATGCCTGGGTCCACCATGGCTTTGCTATGTCGCTATACGTCACTACCGTAACGGATAAGATTTAGTAAAACTTACATATTGACAAAGAAAACCAAGCATAAAAGCCTTCAATAACGCGGCCGGGATCGAACCTATGATAGCTCGAACTGCGACAAAAAGTCCCTGCCGCGCAACCACTGAGCTATCTTTGGCCATGTTAGAAGGAGCACGAACGCCCCTTATAACCCTTCATTTAAACTTTCTCCCTCTCTGTCTCCTCGTTCTGGTCTCCGTTGGCTGGGGCCGTTCCGCCACCTGGATCGGTACAGGGAAATATCGTCATAGCACCAAAGAACCCTTTTAGTTCGGCCTAGGCAGGGCAGTGTCAGCGCTCTCGCTGAGGCTACCCTACCCCGAAAGCGCAGTTGGGTGGAGTTCGGTCATTTCACTTTCGTGTTATACCGACTCCTATAACAGGGGGATCAGCCATTTTTTTCCTTTTTATCACGTCCCTTGTTTTCATTTCTTTGCTTGTTTCCGTCCTCGCTTCCTTTTTCTTTACTTCTTTCTATATTTTGCTGCGGAAAAATGCTGTATTGCAACAGCGTGGTTAATGGGTCAAGGGAAAAAGCGGCTCCGCACTTTCCATTCTGCTGGACAGCTCAGCTGCTAACCACAGACAACGTTCCCTACGGATCAACGTCGACCTTAAAATGCGTTTGCTATTCACGCTAGCAAGCAAGGCGCGCCTTTATATATCACCATAACAATGAAAAGGTCGCTCAAAATGTTGATGGACAAATTATTTCGCAGGAGCCCACGTTTCGACACGCGGACTTGTTTTCCTCATAGCAGGAGCACAAGTGAACAGAAACGCAAGGTATTACAAGGCAGGAGGAAAAGAATACAGCTTCACTCTATCGACATTCTCGGTTCTTCATCGTGTTCAGTGATATAGTCGTCAAGTGCCCCAACATCTAGCCCTGAGCTTGTGTCCCTTTGGTGCCACAACTGCAGGAAGCTGAAGGGCACCTAATAGCCAGTGCTATGTCAACATAAAATCTTGTTCTCTTGCGATACGCGAGACTTTCAGATGTTTTCAAGATAAACTTATAGTTTAAACTACTGCAAATGGTATGTTGGCCATATAAGGCCGAGCTTTGCCTGCAAGTACTCAAAGATTGCACGAATTATAAAACGTTCATTGTTACAAGAAAAACGCTTGCGAACCCAGAGAGCCAATTAGTGCTCTATTTATCAGGCTCGATGCAGTCGCCGCGTAACAATTGCGGTATGCCCTGGGGTCACAGTTTTGATGAACTATACCTCATATACTGGAGTTAAGCTTACGCTCCACAGAGAGGGAAAACAGTAATAACTGGGCTTTTTGAGCCGTATTGAGGCTTCTGAGCAACGTCGTGTTGGAACTCAGTTCAAGAACACCACGTATTGGACTTTTGGGTTCTGGAGCGTCCACTGATAACGGACTATACACGGGCCTTGCACATTCTCGAAGAAAATACACTTCTATCTCTAACGCAAGTTTAATGCACTCTGTCCACTTGGTACACAAATCTCTTCTGGAGTCTATCAAGCACTAAGTACGTCCACAGCCTTAACCAAACACTGATCGTGGTCCTCGAAAACAACTGATAACCATGATTCTGATGGGATTCTCATTTAAAGAATCTGCCGACCTCTCGGTGGCGTTCTCTGACAACTGAAATACAGATCTCTTCCGTGACCTCCCTTCATCCGAAACTTACCTGCTGTCATTCCCTACCCCGCAGAACATTGACCACTGCGGACATTACAGAGCCCCTGAGCCCCCTTCCCTCCTCTGTTATTTTTCTATCGCGCGTTATTGTTTTTTTTTGTACGGCACAGGAGGAGGAGGTAGGAAGGAAAGACAGAGGGGCCAACCAGAGGCACAGCATTGACTTTGCGCGGCCAATGAGAACACAACGTATTCCTGTTGTCCACTACGTCTAGTTACCTCGTTGCGCGCATGCTAGTTACCTAGAAAAGCACGCATAGCTCTAAACGGCATCGCAATTCATCATATCTCCCTGTGTCACACTCTGCTAGTCGGCGGATTTCTCTATCTTTATCAACATAAAACCACCCTGAATGTTTCACACTCTCTGGGTGAAGCCTACCTTTGCCCCATATAATATGCATGACGCGAAGTACTGCACAGGACAAGTTACACTTATGACTACGCCATTATTGAGGCTTCTGTGACCCTTGTCTTTCTTGTGGCACCTATGGAGACATATGGAGTCTTAGCACAATGTCTGAATCGTCCCTCTCAGGGTTCTTCGCAAAGCAACTACAAATAGTTTGCACCGCCTCGTTATTAAATTCTTTCTTGCTATTCCCTATCTTACTCTATATTTTGTCGTATCGGTTAATTCAGTATAGTTTAAGTGTGCCATTCTTCAAGATCATTTACAGAAAAGTCTCGTGCTTCGTTATAGATATGCTTACACGTGAGTACTAACGTAGCTACAGCACCCATAAATAAGTTATGTCACGATGATATTATAGTGAGGATATGGATTTTAGGAGTCTCTAGCATGTTAAATTGTGCCACATCTCAGAGCATTAGGCATCATTGTAGACATTTTTCGCGGCTCTGTACAGATGAGATGGATAAATGGATCGCTCCTCAGCAACAGTACATGTTCCTCTATTACAACTGGGATTCTTTCGTTTTATCAGAACTCTTCCAAGGCATATCACGTAAGTGCATTTAATTGTATTTCAGGTAATAAAATCAGCACATATACTTTGTTGTTAGTTAGCTCCATAATTTTCCCTCTATAGTGCGATTTTATGAATGAAATTAATGTGTGCTCAGCTAAAATCCTGGCTGACTTCAGATGTACGAATGTATAGTGTGCATGCATGGTAAAATAGCCAACGTGAATCACAAACCCATAAAACAACTGAATGAAATTATTGTGAAAATCCCTAGTGTAGCTTTTGGCAGCTTAGGTGTTCCTTCGGTCAGCAAACATTATGCGCGGCAATCCAGCGAAATAGAAAATGGCAAAAATTATCACATATTCACCTAAGTAAGTCAAGTAGTGCTTGATGATATTGCTGCTTTTTTATACTACTTTATACTTTCATAGTTATAGAAGTATCCTCGGGGAGTTTTTAACAGAACGTTGGAAGAACTCCTGATATTCTGAATCCGTCAATAGCGACGCTTTTAACCCAGATAATGCAGCTAAGGCTAGAGACATATCGCAAGCGGACGTTGTAGTGCTGTTAAGACCTGGAACTGGATATTGCTTCAGCGTACCTGCGACTCAGTTTTCTTCTTTTATAATGACGGGTTATGAGCACAGTCCGGATTTTCTATTTTAAATAAATACCAAAGAGGGAAGCACAACACTCAAATGA
This sequence comes from Hyalomma asiaticum, assembly GCA_013339685.2. Lineage (NCBI taxonomy): Eukaryota > Metazoa > Arthropoda > Arachnida > Ixodida > Ixodidae > Hyalomma > Hyalomma asiaticum. The sequence goes on from JABSTT010003093.1 coordinate 20,464, forward strand.
TGTCAATCATTTTTTTTCTCATCCGCTACTGAGAACACGGTACATCAATTTCTACAATAGGTTTTAATATCACTCAAAACCTGTTTGTGTCTTGGTAAAGTATACTATATTATCTCGCATTTCATTTACTCAAACAACATTTTTGATATTGTTATTTATACAAGCTGTTTTTGCAGTGTGCAGTGACACACGAGTTTTTAAAGAACGTGACATAACTGCTTTTGAAGAACACCGCATTGTCCTCTAATGTAGCATGTCGCAGATAAAAAAACATTTTGGATATTAATTATTATTGATCCCAACAGTTTTTTCGTGTGCAGTGAAACAGGTTTTTCGCGAACGTAATATAACTGCTTTAGAAGAACACCGCATTGTCCTCTAATGGAACATGTTGCAGATTAAAGAATAAAAAAGGAAGTGAGCATTCCTGTTTCTAAAAGGTGAACAGTAAGACGCCATTACGCTGTGATAATTTCACCAGCTTAGCTCTTAGCTACCACTCGAGAGCAGTTCGCAAGGAGTGGGTGTCTCGAAATGACAGTGCGCATATGTCGCTGCCTACTAGACCCAGTAAAATTGTGACCTGCTTGAGCTGAAAACAAGAACTTTTTTTTTTAAATAAGAGAAAATAAACACGCATGACACGCCTGAAACTGGCGTAATTCTGAAAATACACGTATCTTAAAAGTAAGACTGACGGTGCCATCTGCGACATGCAATGGGCGAAAGCTTACGTTTTATAGCTGTATGCTTAAGGGCAACCAAAGAAGACAACACGTAAAAATAAATGTATGATGACAACGTCAGGCCCCTTAGAGGCCTCCACGCCGACAAGTGGCATCGAATTGTGCAAGTTTTCAGGTGCATCAATTTCATGGCAGGCGAGGTTATGCGAGGTACAAGACATGTATTGTATTCCATGTATGGAAAGGACTAGGAGAACTGGGGCGGGTTGTCTGCAGATGTGTAGCAGAAGACAGGTAAAAACTAAAAGTTTATTTGCTTTAGGTATACGGAAGTAGGGGGGGAGGCATTTAGAACAGTTAGCGCAAGTCAGGAGAGTTCTCTAGCCCCTTGTGAACGCTCCAACTTCGACCGGGAATGCGTGTGATGGTGACCATGCTGCACAGAGCGTCAGCTGAACTGTTACCACGTCCGGTCATGTGTAGAACTTCCGTTTTGACTCCGAGAGAAAGAAAAGCTGGCTAACCTCTCGTGGCTTGCAAAGGTGTCCGTAACTATCGGCGGAGTCAGTTAAGGTACCTTAACGGTATAAATAATGACTGATTGGCATTCAGACAAATCGTAGAAACGCCACACGGGCAGGCACGTGGGGAAGTGGTCACGGCCGAGCACACTATGGGGATTTAGGACGGATTCCTCTGTATAAAAAATGTAGCTACCTGCCACTCTACAATAACTTGTCATTTAGAAACGTCTTCTGTCGCAGAACTCAGCCGTGAGCCGTGAGCAACCTATCGTAATTGGCGCAACTACATAAGGCACTTCAGACAAGGTGCATTTAACGGCTTTAAAGGCGTTAGTCGCGGCATTGTTACAGTGAAAGTCGGAGGCTTTTGACCGCCACAAAGCAAGAGATTGAACAATTCCGGAAACATGGCAACGCTTCCAAGTAACAGTGCTAAATTGAACCAGACCAAGAAATTGGCTGTGGTTCCTAGGCGACATGGGTACTGGACATTCGATTGTTGCATTATTTTTGTTAGGGAGGGAGCACAAGCACTGTGGTCCACGTAATGGCCCCTCAAATCGAGAACCTTAACTGCGATGTACTCATACCGCTGTTGATGTCTATCCTGTTGGCTTCAAGCCAATGAAGGAGAACGCAATGGCGTTGCATATGTATTTTCGAAGGATGAGGTTAGTATAAGAACATCATCCATATATACAAATATGTATAGGAGTTCGCGAATCAGGGTGACAGGCAAGGACCGGGACGTTTCTGTGTGATTGCAGAAAACGAATCAGAGTGGGCGATAGGGCTAGTTGGCGATGCACGCTCGAGGTATACTGCGCCTAAGCAAACACGGACACAAAGAAGGTTGAGACAAGTGGAGACTAACAACTGAAGGTTAATATTTAAAGAATCACGTATACGCATGGGAGAAGCAGGAGGAAACACAGTGGAAACCACGTCAGTAGCGAAAAAATTCCTTGAACAAGGAAAAGCACGTGGCGAAAGAAGGCACGGATCACTGACGGAAGTCATGCCCGTGCCCAGAAACTGTAGCTCCTTGACCGATGAAACAATCGGCGGTTTGCTAACGGAGAGCTTTTGTTTCCGTGTCAGCTTTTCAGCTTCGGCAATCAGGCGGTTGCGTTTTTTTTTTTTTTTTTTAATAAATGTAATTTAAGGAGAGGTTGGTGCCCATGTGCGGCGCCGGCTACTCCTCTTCTCTTACAGGGTGGCTTACATCACAAAGTTAAGTACACTTCATCAGAATTCATCAATACAAGTACTCGGGCATGGACACATGTATCACATCACATCACACATATAGTCACTTTTCCAGAACACATATCACACCACATCACATCACACATGTAGGGTCACTCTTCCAGTACAACTGTCCATTAAAGAAGGCATTCATAAGTTTCCAGTGTCCACACATCAGTACCGTCCACACTGTCAAGTTCAATATGATCACATAGCGCATGTAGACTGTCTCTTAATTGCTAGTGACAAATATAGGAACATGTAGAAGAGACAGCAAATATGTACCCCTAGTGCTTCATAATAATTGCGATGCAGGCCCCAACATGATGCAGGTTAATATTTTTCCGGTATCCTTGAGTCCTCTAAGAAGTTCACGAGTGCTCGTGCCGCGACGTACTGTAATTTCTGTGTAGGCCAAGGGCCCAGAATTTTCGCTAATGACAGTGGGCGTCTGTCCAGATTATTTAATGTCTGTAGAAGTTTTTTGCGTGGGGCATGATAATTTTTACAATGAAGAAGAAGATGTTCTACGTCTTCTTCAGCCTCTTCACATGAGCAGGTGGGGCTGTCATTTCTCCTTATCCTATAAAGGAAGCTCCTAGTATACGCAGTACCTAGTCGTAACCTATGAATTATATCATCAAAGGATCACGCGAAAGAAAGAACACTTATTTCGACATTTCGGCGGCGAGACCGGCCTGTTTCAACTTACAATGCAAACGCGAAGCTTGAAAAAGGCCGGTCGCACAGCCGGAATATCGAAATAAAGGTTTTGTTTTTCGACGTCGTCCTTCGATGACATTATATATATATATATATATATATATATATATATATATATATATAATATATTGCTGACTCGACAGTGTCAGATCTTCAAACTTGAGGCTACTGACAACGGCAACTCACGCTTGCCCGCAAATGTGCATAATTTCGAAAGTCCTTTCGACCACATGTATTAGTAAAGACTACCTTGCCAAAAAGAAAGAAAACATCTGCCATAGCTACTGCTATGGCTGAATTGTTGAAAGTTCGCGACTGTGTTCATGTCTTCGCAATAATCATTGCTTATTTTACAGAAAAACCAAAATGTTCTCTATGGGCGAGCGACCCTACGTTTTTAAAGTGCCCCCTTTGGCCATGAGGACTTTCAACGCACTTTGCGATGACCCAGTCTACACCAGTTATGCCGAATATTGCGACTTTTAAACGTGTATGTTTCCTAAATAAACACTGATGCCCACCACGCCTCTTGCTGATGCAAAGAAGCACTAATGTACGCGCTTATTTGGGAGAGTTCATATGTTAATGAATTTTAATGATGACGATAATACTCACCTAAATGTCAAGAATAGCACGAGGTGCTAGCGTTTGTACCACTTTTGCTTGATTGATGTGGGCTTTTGTTCACTGGTGTCAGATTAGCTAAAGTGCGGGGCGACCGGTTCATAGCAAAAAGCCTATGCGGGGGACGACGAAGTGATTGCTGCATAGAACGCTTGTTCCAGTCTCTGCTATTTTTCTAGTTTTTCTTTGGCGTTTGCTGGAGACGCCGTTCCCGCGCCTACGGAAATGGACGTCGACTCACTGGGCCTCCGCCCACTCCCTCCACGTCGTCTGCAACTGGTGCGAGAAAGCGTTCCGGCCAGCCGAGTGACGCCGACAGCGAGGACACGATCATATATGGTTCCGCGAGTGAGGAGAGCTCGTATGACAGCGATTTTGTGCCCGTCACAAGGCGTAAAGCAAAACGAAGACTACTCGTGGCATCTTCTTCAAGTAAGAAGCTCGAGCCCCCGGTTCACACAATTTTATTCGTGCCGCTGACCGCTACTGATAGCCTGAACCGGCTGAATCGTCAGGCTACATCTGTGTCTCTTGAGGCTCTGGCCCCGGATCAGATCTCAGATGTGAGGATCAACACTCGCAAGAATGTTCTCGCTATAGACGTCAAGCAACGCAGTGCTCTGGATGTACTCAGCAACGTCACGTTGTTGGGGAACATCAACGTACGTTCTTACATACTAGACGGGAAGGACTCCACGGCAGGTGTTATATACGATGTCGACGCTTCCATCAGTGAAAGCGACTTTCCGATTTTGATCAAGCCGGTGACGGAGGGACTCGTAATTTGCAAGCCCGTCGTCTTGGTAATTCCCGCTGTGTGAAGCTCATCTTCAAAGGGGAGACTTTGCCATCTCACGTCAAAGTCGGTCATTTCCGGCACGCAGTGCGGCCTTTGTGCCAAGACCGCTCCAGTGCCGGAATTGCTTTAAGATGGGTCACGTTAGTGCTGTGTGCACGAACTCCGCCGTGTGCTCGCGATGCTCAGAGTCGCACCGTACGGATGCCTGCCAAGCAGAACATCGTAAATGCGGCAACTGTGATGGCCCACACGATGCATCTTCAAAGGATGCCCATATATGAAGAAGGAGATGCAAGTTTTGAGGCAGATGGTCAGAGATGGTTCGACCCACAGGGAGGCTGCTGCCAATGTACGACGTCGGCGTTCTCGTCGCCGCAGGCGTTCTAAATCTACGGCCAAGCCCACGGATGCGCCTCTTCCACAATCTAGCAACCCACCACTGCAAGCCTCTGGGAGTACCAGCAACATGCACCCTAAGAAGGACAGAGGTATCACTCCCCGGCTGACGGGTGGCCAGCTCTGCCGGCGCAAAATGTACCAGCAGAACCGCTGCACCGACCGCCGAAAGTTACTTCGGAACGGCACAGTGGCGATAGTCATGACAAAGAAGTCGTAGCCATGGTAAAGGCTCTCATGAATACCCTTCGAGTGCTTCTCAGTAGCATCCACACGCCAGCTGCTCGTAGTGCACTCCAAATATTAGACGCGTGAACCCGGTGCTGTCAAGCCTGGAGAACCACTATGGCTCCCCCTCTGCAGCCCTTCCGTAAAGCAGTCAAAGAAGCTTCGATCTTCCAGTGGAATGCCCGAGGCCTCAGACCCCGCATTTCGGATATTCGACCATTCATATTTAGGCATCGGTTTCCGATTCTCGTTATTTGCGAACCACGACTTCACAGTACAATACGGTTATCCGGTTATGAAGCTTTCAGGTCTGTTACCTCAACGACTGCAGCAAAGTCATCATTATGTAAGGTGCGACCTTACCTACATAGAACATGCTGTAACACCGGACGATAAAAACCAGTACGTGTGCTTGACAGTGAAGAGAAAGGACCTGACGTTCACGCTTATCCTCCTGAGACCCGGCAATGGGAAATTTGTTCGATATATGGACATTGTAACACAGCGCAGTAAGGCTTTCAAAGCGCTTGCCTCCTCCCGGAAAGCATTTTCTAGGCTGCTTGTGGAAGCCGTGCTGCCATCCAGTGAATATGGTCAAGTCTGTGTGTTTCCCGCCTCTCTGGAGCACTCAAGATGGTGGAATTGAGTTCGAATGACTTTTACGGCTGACGCCTAAGAAGTAACTGGATTTCTATTCATTCTTGCATGTCTTAAAGCGTATTTAAGCATTCATTTGTGTTCGTAAGAGGTCGCAGCACACAAAGAATTCATATTTGAGCAAGAAATGTGTTAGTTTTCTTGCGTGCGTTGCGTATTGACAATGTCCAATATAATGGACATTGGGTCTCAATGACAACAAAAACACGGCAGTACGCTTGTGCGCTCTCTTGGCGCTCTACATAGAGTAATACGTTTTTCACTGCAGTTCTCTCCCTATTACATTTAAACTTCACGTATTTTCTCTTGTAGGTAATAGCTCCCTTAAGGAGATGCCATATATGGCGATATCAGGAATTGGGCACATGTGGCTATGTATGGCACGTACCCGTATGTGGTCGTATTTACCCAATTCGTGATAGAAACATATGTGGCAATGAAAGACCAACTCTAGGAATGTCATGTGAGATTCTGACGCGTGTTGTGCAAATACGGCCAAATACGGACACGTGCCATATACGGCCAGATAGGTATTAGGTATTAGGTATTAGAGCCACACATGGCATTCTTTGTGCTGGTCTTTTATTGCTACATATGCCCCTCTTAAGATTTGGGCAAATACGGCCACATATGGCCACGTGCCATATAGCCACATATGCCCGATTCCTGGCATCGCCATAGATGCATTTTTATAAGGGATAGGGCCCGTGTGACTGGAACTTACGCGACCGTTAATAATTGGATTCTCGGTTTGGAAGGAGCAAATAAAAGTATATTTGTGTTACGATATGTCTCTTTTCGGTCACTGGACTCGTCTACGCCATATCTTCTGTTACCTAAAAAAAGTCCCCCTAGAGTCCCAATGTCCAATATATTGGACAAACTGCTGCGGCCAAGTAACATCACATATTGAAAAACTACGTGACACTTTTCACCTTTGCGATCAGAAAAAGCAGTTCTGAAAGTTTAACAAAATCCATGACCCTAAATTCTCACTGGGTCTCAGGAGGTTATAGGCGTATTATTTCCCCTTCCAGCCGTTTAGACACTGTGAGACTTGGTGCACTTCTATCAGCGACACCTGGGCCGGATTATGACTGGCGATTTCAACGCTCATCACCCATCATGGGGAAGCCAGAAGATGGATCGTCGAGGAAGACGACTCTTTTCATTCGCGTCGGACTCTCAACTGCGCTGTGTAAACGACGGCAGCCCTACGTTTCTTCGGGGACTGACGTATAGCAGCTGCCTCGACCTGACGTTTGTGTCACGAAGCCTGATTCACAAGGTGCAGTGGTTTCCTGATATCGAAACCCATGGCAGTGACCACATTGCCACTTACATAACAGTCAACGGCCTAGGCACGTCGCACATGACCGTTTCTCGACGCATCGACTGGACGCAGTACAGGTCACTAACAGAGCAAGGTTGCGAAGCAAATGAAGAGGCCACTCTTGACAATCTGGAGACGTCATCAGAAACGCAGCTCGAGACGCTGCCTACGTTTTTCACCGACGAAAAAATTTTGCGAACACGAAGTGGAATTGGAGCGTCTCCGAGCAATCCGCCGTCGAGCTGAACGGCGGTATCGGCGTACCAAATCAATTCACGATTTAAGGGAAGCGAGACGTGTACAAAAGAAAATTAAGCGTCGTATAAACACTCTCCAGTCTCTCCGATGGAAAACGTTTTGTGAGTCGCTTGACCCACAAACCTATATCTCAGATATGGCGAGTCGTCCGCGGCCTGTGCACACCACCGCAATAGCGTCACACGTTTAAGTGCCTTGCTCTCCATCAAGGGCGCCGTGAAATTGAGGTGGCAGAAGATTTCTGCGCGAGGATTGCCAGTCAAGGGTCCTCTTTCACTCAAGTAGCCAAAGGAGCACGCCAATCTCAAGAGACCCCAGGATGGACAATCTGTTCTCTTTGCAGGAGCTTGAAGCCGCGTTGGCTGCATGCAAGCGTTCATCATCACCTGGACCTGATGGCATAAGCTACATGAAGATCAGCAACCTCGGTCAGACAGGTCGACGTGCCCTTCTGGCCATATACAATGACTCGTGGCACGGTGGACTGATTCCTCCTTCGTGGAAGTCCAGTCGCCTTGTCCCTCTGCTCAAAACAGGTAAATCCTCTTGACTTGGCCTCCTATCGCCCCATTGCGCTGGCTAGCTGCTTAGGAAAGGTGATGGAGAGGATGGTGCTGACTCGCCTTGAGTGGTATCTGGAGCACTATGACATATACCCTGATGCTATGGCTGGTTTTCGGCGCGGACGGTCTTCTATTGACAACGTTGTAGACCTTATCTCATCTGTACAGCAGGAAAAAAGCCTTAAGAGATTATCCGCAGCAATATTTTTGGACGTAAAAGGTGCATACGACAATGTATTGCATGGAGCCATACTGGATGTTCTGGGCAATGTTGGACTAGGTGGCCGCTTCTACACATGGATCTACAGCTATTTAAAGGACAGAACCTTCTTCGTACAAACAGAGGATGGTACCACAACGCACCATTGTACCGGTCGCGGCGTGCCACAGGGCGGAGTCCTGAGCCCCACACTTTTCAACCTAGCACTCCTCGGCCTCGTCGACGCACTTCCACGGTCTGTCCATCTTTCTATATATGCAGACGACATTTGCATCTGGGCGTCTGGGGTGACACGTATGCACGTACGGGCCCGGCTACAGAGAGCGACCACAATAACCTCGAATTACCTTCATGAAAGGGGCTCGAACTGTCATCCGAGAAGTGCTCGCTAGTTGCTTCACACGCAAGGAAATGGGGCACTACGTAATTAGAATTAACGGACAGGCTGTCAAGTGTGAGAAGACCCACCGATTCCTGGAGTAATAATCGACCGCGACCTGTCTTGGAGCCCTCACATCTCCTATATGAAAAGGAAGCTAACCAATATCACCCATGTGCTCAGGTTCCTTGCGGGAAAATCGTGGGGTGCATCTGTACGAGCGATGCTCCAGCTTTACACAGCGTTGTTCCTTGGATGCATGCGCTATAGCCTACCAGTGCTGGGCGGAATACGTAAAACTAACGTGCGCGTTCTCCAGTCGCTTCAAGCCCAAGCTTTGAGAATATGTCTTGGACTGCCGAAATGTGCATCAACAGCAGCGACTGTAGTCGTCGCACGTGATCACCCAATCATGACATACCTTCGTGTGGATGCCTACGAGTACACATAAGGCATCTTGCTCGAATTCCATCGCACCACCTAGCGTCTCTTTCCGTTTCAAGGCCAGACTCCGAATTCAGCGCCATTATTGCTGCTCATCGTGCTGTCCTGCCATCGAGTTTCACGCCTCCAGCAAGGCCATCATTACCAGTGGTGTCTTCATCCCCTCGAAGCGCTCCTGACCATTCCCGGAATCAAAAAGAAAAGCCACTTGTCATCTATAGCTTTACAACAAGCACCCTAATATTCCTGCATGAGAAACACAGAGGACGCCTTCACGTTTATACGGATGGGTCAGTTTCCTCTGTAAGCTCCACAGGAGCAGTGGTCATTCCAGCAAAATCCGTCACCATACGATTTAAGACGTCCCATTTTACAACTTCGACGGCTGCAGAACTCGCCGCCATTCATGCTGTGGTAGAGGTCATAATTGCAGAACCTTCCCATGCATGGTCAATATTCACCGACTCCAAAGCAGCTCTTCAGTCCCTTATATCACCTTCGTCATGGACCTCACGAGCAATTAGTTGCTGACATAAGAATTCTTCATCACCATGCAGTCGAGCAAGGACACGACATCACGTACCAGTGGATACGGGTCACTGTGGGATCAGCGGCAACGACCTCGCTGATGAATGCGCCCGATCTGCCCACGATGATAACCACTGTAGAGGAATACCGTACTCCAGGACCGACGCATCCGCAAGGCTTCAATCCCTAGCACGTGAACTTACACGTGCACAGTGGAATTCATCAGAATTCACCAATGCTCGTGTCCACAGTTTGCACCCGGACTTCAGTTCCACCTTCCGTCAGGAATACCTCGCGCTGAGGAGACGCTTTTGTGTCGCCTGTGGCTTGGGGTTGCCTTCACGAAGGCCTACTCATTTCTCATTGGAATGACGAACGACCCTAAGTGTGAGAACTGCGGCTGCGACGAAACGATACGTCATCTTCTTTGTGAGTGTCCCCGTTACAGTGGCCCTAGGAAAGACCTTACCGCTGCTCTAGACAGACTTGACAGCCGCCCTTTGTCCGAGCAACGAGTTTTGGGACACTGGCCAGGATCATCGTCAGCACGGAAAGCGCTGAACGCGCTGTTACGATTTTAAGGACGAGCGGCCTAAAGGACAGACTCTAAGCAGTGTCGCGTTTCCTTTCTTTTCAGTGCGTGTTTTTTTTTCCTCTATCCTTTCTTTTCTCTTGTCGTGTCTCCTTTCTATTGTCTTTCATTCCCCTCACCCCACTTCCCCTGCACAGGGTAGCCAGCCGGTCTCAGCACTGGCTAACCTCCCTGTCTTTCCTCCCTCCTTTCTCCTCCTCCTCCTCCTCCTCCTCCTCCTCCTCCTCCTCCTCAATTTCTTCCATTTTTCATTCTGACGCACTTCGTTATACGCATATCCACTGCAGTGTGCCCGACTAATTTCACTTTCCTGATGGCCATGATGCTGGCATAACTGTTTTCTGCACAAAACATATGCTGCTATGTCATAAGTCTCAATCAACAGTAATTTTGAGTCTCGTGTGTTGGTGCGACAGACAAAACGGTCTGACCCAGAAGATGGCCATAAATTCGTGAGGCGTAGCAGATTGCTCAGCCCGCTGGAAAGCCCTGAAGTTTCTCTTCAAGGGACCACTCAGTAACGCAATGTGCCAGCACTCGTAGAGACGATCCAATCGCTGTAGGCTGCCGGCCCATTATTTTTTATCATCCCTCTACAATTCTTTAATAATTAATTGTTACATTCATCTCCCGTTTGAAAGCCTGCACATGTGAGGGGCGAGACCACCATGTTCCGATAGGTTGCGGTATGTACCTTCAACGATGTTCAGGGTGCTTTTTGTTGTGTTTCGGTGAGTTGGTGAGGAAATTCTAATTTGTGATTTGTGTTGCTACATGCGATGCAGCTGAATCTAGTAATATGATCCCATTATTCTGCATATTTCTTCTCGGCAGACGCTATGTGAGTCTGTGTGTGTTTGTGCGCGCATGTACGTATCTGTGAGTGCGTTCGCATGTGTACGCACTTCACTGGCCGCGCTCCGTCGCCGCTGCTGGCTGCCGCTACCTCGCTAGCCGTGTGCACATGACTCTCCAAGCTCTCTCCAAGCTCTCTCTACTACGTCGGTTAGTGCATTAGCGCTTCAGTGCTTTGAGTTGCTTTGTTTAGCCGTTGTGGCACGGTCACGCGATGGATGTAGTGAGTGAGGATGTTGGTCACTCTGTGCTAAAGTATACGGCAAGCTGCGTCGTCCATAGAACAGCATTTGTTGCTGTTAAGCCAATCGTGAATAAATCATGAAAACATGCAAAACATGTGGTTTTCTGTGTAAGCTCAACCGGGGTTAGCAACACAGCTCAACAAGCTTTCGCGTCCACAACCGGCTCTGCACGAGCTAAGCTGCAGCCATTTTTGCTGCCGTCCCATCTCCCTCTCGCATGTTTCGCTAAAAACGACGTAAAGTGTAGTTTAAGGGCTAAATGGCATGGACGTGAAGCTTTCGACGGAGGGTCGCGCCCTGCCCCCCCCCCCCCACTGGCACGTACAGCTTGCTGATATGGCACACAGTTTCAGTCATTTCATCTTAAAACAAAGCGAACATTGCACAAGTCACTCTACATGTCGAAACGTT
>JABSTT010003094.1:0-32345 GCA_013339685.2 Hyalomma asiaticum
GCCTCAGATGGCGGCTCGAAGTCCTTGAACTCGGGCGGCATCTTGGGCTTGCCGGACGGCCCAGAGCTGTTCCTCCAGCTCTGAACTTTTGAGGGCCGCCTCCCAGCGGCGGCGTCGCCGGTGAAGAAGATCCCCGGCGGTACCCGCAGCCGGGGCGACAGCGGGAAGGAGCGAGCTAGTGGCTTCCTGTGTCACAGGCGCGTTACGAACGGCGGCAGTTTCAGTAATGCCATCACACTCCCAGAGCATGTGTCGCAGCGTTGCTCTCCGGGCCGCACGCTTTGCACGCATCGGTCTCGTACAAGCCTGGATAACAATGGCGTAAAACGGCTGGGCTTGGGTAGGTGTGCGTTTGCAGTAAGCGTAAGGTTACAGCTTCGTTCCTGTTTAATTTAACATGCGGTGGCGGGAATTGGCGTCTTTCGAGTCTGTAGTGCTGGGTGAGGTCTCTGAATGTGGTCAAGCGATCACCCCACGACCACTGTGATTCTTGTTGTTGCGTGTTTGTTGTATTGTCACGATCCAGCAGGTCCGACAGCCCGCTCTCGGGGGCGGAGGCGGCGGCCACGTAATCGGCCGCGGCTCGGTGAGTGAGACCTCGAGCCACGGCGTGGGCCGCCTCGTTGCCCAGGAGCGGGACGTCGGTGTGTGCCGGGGTCCAGATGAGGAAGACCGTCGAATTTTGGTGCTGTGAGGGCGACTTCGAATCACCGTCATCACAAATTTTGAGTATGCGGGCCGCTTCCCACGAGACGCGGCCGCGGGCGAAACCGCGGACTGCTGCCTGCGAATCGCTGATCACGACCTCGGCGTTTGGCACCGCGGCGAGGGCTAGAGCAATCGCGGCTTCTTCAGCCGCCTCCGTGTGTCTCGTGGTCACAGTGGCGCACGCGAGGCATTTTCCTGTGCGGTCAACAACCGCGATTGCGTGTGCGCTTCTCCCTCCTCCATATTGCGCGGCGTCTACGTACACAACCTCTTTACTATTTCCAAACTTCGCTTGAAGGTCACTAGCACGTTTGTTACGCCGCCCGACGTGGTGCGTCGGATGCATGTTCTTTGGAAGCGGCGGGACAATTAGGCGGTCTCGGAGTGAGGCCGGAACCGCTGTCTTTTCTCCATGCTGAGTGTCATACATAATTCCGAGGGACATGAGGATGTGTCGACCTGACTTCGACCTGGATAACCTTTCGTATTGCGCAACGTTGTGCCCTTCGATTAATTCATCGAGTGTATTGTGAAGGCCGAGCTCTAGAAACTTGTCGGTACCCGCGTTAATTGGAACGCCAATCGCCCTCTTGAACGCTTTTCGTATCATGCGTTCGATCTTGTTTTTTTCCGAGCCTAGCCATTTGAGGTACGGGGCAACGTATGTTATGCGAGTTATCGCGTACGCTTGCACTAGACGGATCGCGCAGTGTTCGCGCATACCGCTGCGTCTATTCGTGATGCGACGCAAGAGCCGGATTGTGTCATCCACCGAACGACACAGTCTTCGCACTGTCTCCCCGTTATGACCGTTCGCCTGTAGGTGTAACCCCAGGATTCTAATTTTGTCTACGTGCGGTATGGGGGTACCGTCTGCTGATACAACGCGTATTTTGGAGTATTCGCGTTCATCGTCGCGTGGGGTTCTTCTACCTCGGCTTGTGGGTCTGTAGAGCAGGAGCTCGGACTTGGTCGCTGAGCACTCGAGGCCCGTCCCTTGCAGGTAGTCCTCGACAGCATGTACTCCTGCCTGCAGCGTTTCTTCAACGTGACCGTCGCAACGTCCTCCGGTAACCCACAAGGTTATGTCATCCGCATAGATACTGTGTTGCAACCCTTCCACTTGCGTTAATTTCTCAGGAAGTCCGAGTAGAACTAAATTAAAGAGTAATGGTGATATAACCGAGCCTTGTGGCGTACCCGTCGATCCCGTCTCAAATTCCGACGATTCCACATCGCCGACGACAATACGTGAGCGCCTGCCAACAAGGAAATCTCGAATGTAATTGTACGTCCTCTGACCTAGGCCTAATGTGTTAACTCTGTTTAATATTGCTTCATGTTTTACGTTGTCAAAAGCCTTTTTAATATCGAGGCCAAGGATTGCCTTGGTGCAGCTGCTATTGTCGTCAACAATCTGATGTTTTAGCTGAAGCAGTGCATCCTGTGCGGAGAGATTGCGGCGGAATCCTAGCATGGTGTGTGGGAACGCGTCATGATCTTCGAGAAAGTCGCTGACTCGATTGAGAACTGCATGTTCCAGGACTTTGCCAACGCAAGACGTGAGAGAAATTGGCCTTAAATTCTCGAGCGTTACTCGCTTGCCTGGTTAGGAATCATGATAACGCGCGCCCGTTTCCACGCCTGGGGGAGGGAGCCCCCACGCCAGCACTCGTTGACGTAGGCCACTAGTCGGGAGATTGACTTGTCGTCTAAATTACGCAGCGTCTTGTTAGTAACCCGGTCCGGGCCGGGCGCCGACCGGGTATTTAGTTCGAATAGAACTGTCCGAATTTCCGCTTCACTAAATTCCTCGTCTAATTTGTCATTTGTGACTCCGTCGTAGTCGGGATGTTGAATGCGCTGGCATGCTTTAAAGTAACGGTCACGTAATGCATCGAGCAAATTATCTCCTTTGTAATCTCTTATTAGCCTACGAATCTTGTGGCCTTGAGCGGGCCGGGTCTCCTCCGGATCTAATAGGTGCCGAAAGAAGCGCCAAGCGGAAGCCCCACTCATCAGCCTCTCGAGGCCGTTGCATGTGTCTTCCCACTGTGCCCTACACACTTGGAACGCGTGTTCCTCTATATCTCTGTCTAATTGCGCAATGCGTTACGCAGCGCCCTGTTGTGTCTTTGGCCTTTCCACCTTTTTTGGAGTGCGCGTTTAGCCTCCCACATGTGTAGGAGCCTGCTGTCGATTACTTCGAGGTTCGCTTCGGGCGGGACATCGCACGTTGCCGCATCTACATCCCTTCTGAGCACCTCGGTCCATTCTTCGATGTCCGTAATCGGCTCGTCGCCTCGTCCCCCTCTTCTCGCGTCTTGCGGAACGTGTCCCACTTCACGAGTTTGAGGTTGCGCCCTTTGCCCTGAGGGTTAGAAACATGAGTGCGGGGGCCCGTGTCTATCGTGATTTCTATCAGCGAGTGGTCGCTCCCCAAGTCCTCCTGCGTATTTTGCCAATGTGCTGCAGTAACGTTCGACACAAACGCAAGGTCAGGTAGCGTGTCTACACTCACGCTGTTCCCTCTGCGCGTAGGATTGGCGGGGTTCGCAATGAGCTCAAGCGCTAAGTCTTGCGAGACTTCCCAAAGGTGTCTGCCTTTGGGTGTTTCTCGCTTGTAGCCCCAGGCTCCGTGGGGAGCGTTAAAGTCGCCCGCAACCAGTAGAGGCTCGTCGCGGGCGGCCGTGCGCGCCCCCCGGAGTAGTTCCGCAAAACGGTGCTGCAGCGCAGGTTTACTGTACACGTTAAGGACGAAAAGCCCTCGGCCGCGCTTAGGAAGTATTTCAACGAATACATGAGGTATTTTAACGCTCTTAAGTTCGCGTTGTGCCACAGTGACATTACGTCGAACAAGCACGGCAGCAACCGGCGATGAACGCGACGGCCGCCCCGCAACCACCGCGGACGCATCCGGCGTCGCGCCATCCGCCGCGCGGGCTGTAGCCCGTTTTCTTTGCTTGTTGTCCGTCGCGGCCGCGTCTATGGCTTTGTACCCAGCTAGTTTTACCGGAACGTTTGTTTCCTGCAAAAGAATCACGTCCGGTTTCTTCGCGCGGGTTCGTATGAATTGCTGAAGATTACCGCGCTTCCTCTTGTAGCCCCGGCAGTTCCACTGCCAGATCGTGTAATGTTTGCTAGTGTCTGTGTGATTCTTTCCGTGTTTAGCCGCCATGGTGATGCCCGTGTTTAGTGCAGCCCGTCGCCGTCTAGGTGACTCGATTGTTGCTGAGAGTGCGCCTCCACATCCGCCTGCGTATTTTGTTGCTGCTGCTGATTCGGTTGCTGTCTAGCGTACGGCTTGTTTATTGTTCTAATCGGTCGACCCGCAGCTGGCGGGAGCCTCGCCTCTATATCGTTTATGCGCGTCGATTGCGTGGCGAACATTTGTGTCATGTGCTCAGACAGCTTAGCAATCGCGTTATTGAACATTTCATCCATCTGTGCCATCTGTTTTGCAAAGCGTTCATCAAGGTTCTTCTCGATGTTGTCTACACGTTGTCTTAATTTTTCGTAACGGCCGCAACGCTTTTTGTTATCGGGTCTTGCGGGATCTAGAGCGATTCTTTTTCCGGTAGGCGGGCGGTTCTCGCGCTCGTCCGCCGTTTCCACCGAACCACTCTCGTCGTCCGTGTCCATCCCGGCCGGTTCGGGCCGTGACGGAGTTGGCGATAGAGGTGTCGATGGCGTCGCGTGTCGTTCCTGCAGCTGCGGTTGTTGCGGTCGCGGAGCGGCGCCTTTCAATTTGGAGTTTTCTTCTCTAAGGAGCGCGTTTTCGCGTCTAAGCTCGGCAATCGTTGTTTCTAAAGGCCTTAGGCGTTGTTGTAGCGCTCGCTCTATCGCTAGCTCGAGCTCGCTCCCACCGGCACCAACGCGGCGGGGCCCCCAGCGCGTCCCTCCCCAGCGGCGCCGTCGCCAGGATAAGCGGCGACGGCCGCCCAGCTCACCTGTGCACCATTGCCGCGGTGACCTCGTTGCGGCTGCTGATTTCCTTGACAGACGCAGTCTACAGCTGAGACGCCCGGACCTCCTCCACCGCGCGTCCTGGACTTGCTTCTCGACCTCGGTGCCCGGCTGCGGACCGGGATTTGGGATTTCCTTGAGCCGCCGCTACTCGAGCGTCCTCTTCGGTTATGGTAATAGAGCCTCCGCTGCCACAATTGATGCTGCTGCTGGAGCAACCGCTGTCCTATGCTGCGACCGCTTCTCGTCTCGTCTTGTCCTCTCCATTTGGCGACGCTTGATTATGACGGGTCTTGTTCCTCGCCTTGCAGCTGCGGTCTCCCGTGAGTGATTCTTGCCACACAGTTGACACTGCGGTTCACACTGATGGTCAGGAGGCGGATTGGTGCGTCTGCATCCACGGCAGATCTTGTTATTGGGGTTTGGGCACACATCAGCGCGGTGTCCCAGGCGTCCACATTGATAGCACACTTCAATGTGCTTCCTGTAGAGGGAGCATCTGACGAGCATGGGGCCGTAGTAGACGTACCTCGGTACGTGGTATCCTTCGAACAAGACGACTATGTTATCCGTAGTGCCCATGCGCTTCGCGTGCAGTACGCCGGGGTTGCGCAGCGTCACGAGGTTACTGACAATGTCCGCCTGGGTTTCGGTCTTGGAGATGTTCTTGATCAGGCCCTTGGAAGTGTTCTCCGGGGCGGCTCGATAGGCGTTCGCCTCGAACTCCCGGTCTCCGATGCGAAGCTTGCAAATGGCTCCATAGCGTATGGCTCTGTCCTCGGAAGGTGTGCTGAGCACCACGACGTTCTGTTTAATGTTGATACAGATGCTGTCTTCTTCGGCCGCTTGTTTGCCTATACCGGCTGCGTTACGTAAGCAGCAGTAGATACGATCCGTGCCGTAATCGGTCACGTTGAAGCCACCTCGAGGGCGTACGACGATTTTGTAGTCCTCTGCCGGTAGCGCTGGCATTCGGCTCGCCATGGCAAGTTTCTGCACCTGGCGGGCACATCTTCTTTTTAGTTGCGCGGCCGTGGCTCCAGCAGCGTCTATCCCCATAGTCGACGTGGCCGGTGTCTCTCGCTGGCTCTGCGTCTGATGGTTTTCCGCCGACTCGGTCGGGCAGTTGGCCTTTTTCTTCTTCCTGACCTCGCACCATCCGGCTCCCTCGGCGAAATCTTCCGGCCCAAGCTGTTTACCTTCTACCACTACGACGTCCATTTAAACGCTGTTGAACGCCTGACACGTTGTCGTCTGAAGTCGGGAGCTCCGAGGAGATCAGGCGACAAGGGAGGCTTGGCGTTCCCTACCGCCGCAGCGGCAGGGCAATGGCGGCGTTCGTGGAGACGCTAGGCTTAGCGTTTCCCGCCTGCGTGGCGGAGCAAAGGCACCGATAATCGACCAAGAATGGCCCACCTGGCAAATCTTGGTGTCGGCGTAGAGCTTGAAGCTTCCGCTGATCGCTGGTAACAAGAGCTATCTCGAAACGCACGATAGTCCGCCAAAAACATAGGAGAGTTGCGGAGCCGACGCGAAGCACGTCTGCACTCCGTGGCCCCCTAGCGGATCCCCCAAATCTCTCCAAATTTGATTTCGGACCTTCTCGAACGCAGCCAGTCCCTTGCCGGTCCGGTCAAACGGGACTTTGCAGTCTCAAGCATGAAAGATTCGGGCCATCTGTGTAGCGTCGCAGACGTACGGAGATTTTCAATCCAATATCTTGCTGTGGGTGCGTCCTCGCAACTGTCGAAGCTCGTGATGTTGTTGCTGAGGTCCGGCATTACCTGGAACGCAGCAATTCCACCGGACGCTCCCGAAGACAGGGGCTGAGGCGTCGCTGGCGGAACCAAACGCTCGAACAACGCCGTTAAGACGCGGTCCTTTTCCATGAGAGCGTTCAACAGTTCGCGCACGCTAACACCATCACTTCCGTCGGCACCCACGGGAGAATCCGCCGCACGCACAGTCTCACGCTGGGACTCACCAGTCAGAGTACTCTCATTGTCGCTGTCGGCTGAGAGGCCGCCACTCCAAACTCCCTTGCTGTCCATGGTACTGCACAGTTCGTCAGGCCTAGTAATCCCACTTCTGAGATGTTGGAAAAAAAAATTCCGGGAACTCGCAATCACAGGATGGCTTGGTTGAGTAACATTGGTTTTAATGTGTTTAAAAGAAAAAGAGGAATCATCACACGAAAGAATAAACACACGCACTTGTTCTTGAACGCACGGGGGACGCACACAGCGTCCGTCGAACCGGCGCACTCTCGCACACACTACCGCACCGTTCCACAAACGCGCACACACTCTCTCTATACCACGACCTACTGTACTCTAGACACCCCGCCAACACCAGGCTAGTCTCAAGCCACTGTCCGCTAGTCGCGGCACACAGCAAGGGTGGCGCTAGCGATGTGCTAACAAATAAGCTAACAAGAGAACACCGCTCTCCTTGTGTCCGTGTCCTGCACGCCTCTTCTTTTGATTATTGGCGGTAACGCATTTCACTGCACTTACAACTGTGTTATAGCTGGGTTATGCCACGAAATAATACGTACCTAGTAGTCTTCGTACTTAAATGGTGACGCGAAGTGGCAGTGCCTACTTTCAACCATTGGAACAACAGGACGAGACGCATCGCGTAAAACGTGACGTGTCTCGGAAATAGTGTGCCACACTTGCGGCCATGGCTATGAGTGGCGCTGCCTAACACTCCCATGGTTTCATGCACATATATACCTAATAAAGGGGACGGGGGGACGACTTCGTTCGCAACTCAGCGGTAGAGCATAGGACGCGTTATCCCAAGGTCGTGGGTTGGGTTCCCACCGAAGCCAGGTTTGTGCTTTCGTCCAATTTATTTCTTGCTGCTTCCTTCAGCATGATAATACTACAATTAAAAACCTCAGGAACTTCCCCTATGCTTTCCTAGACTTCAATGTTTGTTGGTTGGTTCATTAAGTTGTTTCTTAAAAGTAAACGATCCCTTGACCCCTTCCCTTTCATTAATATATATATATATATATATATATATATATATATATATATATATATATATATATATAACGAAAGGGAAGGAGTCAAGGGCTCGTTCTTTATTTGTTAGAAGCCGCTTAATAGCAACCAGGAAAGCATAGGGGAGGTTACTTGTGGTATTGTAATTGCAGAGAAAGTAGAATGGAATTAAAGTGGACGAAAGGAAAAACCTGCCTTCGGTGGGAACCGAACCCACGGCCACGAGTGGCGCTGCCTAACACTCCCAGCATTATACGTACATAAATACACAATAAAGTGGACGGGGGGACGACCGCCTTCGTAGCTCAGTTGGTGGAGCATCGGACGCGACATCCGAATGTCGTGGGTTCGGTTCCTTCAGCGGTTCCGCGCTGCACTGCGGGAGTCGCAGCACCATGGACTCAGGTGATGGCAGCGCGAGTGTCTTCAAACGAAGGCGCACAATCTCGGCCCACCCGTTCTTTATTATGGAGGCGCCGTGCGGACGCAGACGTCATCTTGGACTGGCCTTTGCTTCTTGGACACACATCTGTATCCCGAACCCCCCCCCCCCTTTCTTATTTTTGTGAGCTCTCCCCTTTCCACCCCCATTATGCATGTTCGTGAAGTGTACTTAAAGACCATGCGCCCATGAGAAACTTTCATCTTTGAAAAAGGCTGGCCTCCAGCCGAAACGTCAGAATAAATCCTATGTTTGTCACTGTGCCTTTCTAGTAGTATACTTATCCCGATAGCCAGGAAGAACTTTTTTGAGATATATGTATATATATGTGTGTGTGTGTGTGTGTGGTGTGTGTGTGTGTGTTTGAGGAAGAGGGTGACGAAAGTTCGAAACACAAATTCTTTACTAACGTTTCGGCAGGTGGGCCTGCCTTCGTCAGAGTAACCAATCAGGGTTACTCTGACGAAGGCAGGCCCACCTGCCGAAACGTTAGTAAAGAATTTGTGTTTCGAACGTTTGTCACCCTCTTCCTCAAACACATATTTCACAGGATCCATCGATTTTCATTCGCTCATATATATATATATATATATATATATATATATATATATATATATATATATATAAACAGAATTGACGATGCGCCTCTTAGAGAACGACGTTTTATTAAGTCAACGTTTCGGTCGGAGCCCGACCTTTTTCAAGGCAGACCTTTTTTCAGACCTTTTTCATGCCTTGAAAATGGTCGGGCTGCAACCGAAACGTTGACTTAATAAGCCGTCGTTCTCTAAGAGGCGCATCATCAATTCTGTTATAAACTAGCGGTAACCCAAGTTAGTTTTGCATATACAGTCAATATATATATATATATATATATATATATATATATATATATATATATATATATATATATGTATATATGACGAAGGCCGTGCCACGGCCGAAACGTTAGTAAAATATCTTCCTTTTCAATGTGTGCTTCCTGCAAGTTCTTTCAATATAGAAAATACCCGGACCCAACGAATTTTTCCTTCAAGCTATATATATATAATGTGTGTGCGTGTATGTGTGCGTGTGCGTGCGTGCGTGTGCGTGTTCTGTAGGGGCCGCATAGGCCACAGTGAAAGCACCGTGTTTGCAGGATACACTAAGATGTCAGGTGAAGGCGTTGGAAAAGCGTCTACGCAAAGTGGTAAACGAATGGGAGCATGAGTAGCAGAGGAAAACATGGGTGCTAGGATGCCGAAAAACTGTCATAAAGGACAGAAATTAGACGAAAAGTGGGCACCAGTCTTTTAGTCGCATAAATGAGACACTGGGGGAATTCTCACCTGTTAAACGATATGTCTGTATGTTCTTCCAGTAGTCGCCATATATTGAATTGCTGCAAAGTAAAATAATCCTTATTGATTTCTTCGCAATACCTTAGAAGCTCCTTGAATAGCACTGGGGCAACAATAATTGAATCACAAAATTATAAGCGTTAACAGATTAACACAACCGAAGTAACAGAAATCAAAGCTATAGATGTCTGCACTCTATCTACAAGAAAGGCGTTGTGGTTGTTGCAAAATGTTCCATGATTTCGTACGGATGGAGCTTCGTCTAAAGATGTTGTCCCATTGCGAAGTAGCTATATGAGCAGCGGATGAGGTAAATGCATAAATCACATCATGCGTGTATATAAAGGTGTCTGTGTTGTAACGCTCTTGATCCTGCGCTTTAATAAAACGACCATCAGTGAGATGTATTGATATAATATGCTTATAAAGTAGACATAGAAGAGCTACGCCGCGGTGTTTTTTTATTTTCTAGTTAGTGATGTGCAAGGTCTTCCTTTATTCGCGAAATGCTGCCGTGCTTATTCACGATTGCCGTGCTTTCACTAAAAGAGTGTGGCTGCCTATTCTGTTCATCTATCGACATGAAGGTTACGCAATCCTGTAAACGTGACTGTGTGGAAAATGTGTATTCTAAGACGAAAACTTCGCGAACTCTTTAAGAATACTTCGAATCCATTTTTCCATCGTCATATCAGCGACATCTCTTCAACAAACCATAAATGCCCCTTGAACAAAGCGGAGGTCTACCGTGATCCATCGAGACCCACTGTGAAGATCGCGATAAAGGGAGTGAAGCTCTGCCCCTACGCAACTCATACATCTGATTTATTTTATTTTCAAGGCTTTCTTAGCTTATGCCTTTATGGGCTCGTTACAGTAACCAAAATTTTTTCCGATGGGGTCTGCAGCCGCTTCCCGTCTCCGAAACTGCAATCAGCTTTAGTGAAAATAATTATGCCCTTGCGAACGTGAACCTAGCGAGAAAGGCAGTGTCGCCAGAAGGGTGAATCAGTTAAAGAAATAGCAGTGCACAGTAAAATCTAGGCAGATTACGAGCTTGAGGGGCAATTGCAATTGTAGAGAACGTGTGCTTATTATGTAAGCATCCGGGTGTGCTTAGGCGTGATCAGACTGGCACGAAGGGAATGAATGACCACGACATGCCGCTCGGAGAAGAGTGGTACCGATGAGAAACGGCGCCCGTGGGCAGGAAATTAAAGGGTATTACGTTCCATGATGCCGCTGTCTGGTCGCCATTGCGTGTGTACCAGTCTGTAGAAATTCAGCAGAGGAGAAAGCGTTCCTTTTGCGCCACGGGGGAAGAGCTCTTTTTAACAGCGTGTGTAAGGGGTAGAGCGCGAGCAGTGGCTTTTCTCACTGACGGCCTTGTATGGTCACGATAAGGGCTACAGAAGATCACACTGCACGCCATTGCGGACGTGCAGCGTCACTCTGCCCCTCCACAGTGTCTGCAGTTGAATGCGCTTCCGCA
This sequence comes from Hyalomma asiaticum, assembly GCA_013339685.2. Lineage (NCBI taxonomy): Eukaryota > Metazoa > Arthropoda > Arachnida > Ixodida > Ixodidae > Hyalomma > Hyalomma asiaticum. The sequence continues at coordinate 10,966 of JABSTT010003094.1, forward strand.
GTCTGCTACAACCAAATGCGCATCATCAGTACTCAAGTACTGAGGGGGGTGCTGATACTGCGCGTGGCTGCAGCAGATTTTATACATGGATATCATACATTCCAAGTAATGACGGAAGTGCCGGATTCTCGCGTAGGCGGCCAACAAGCTGCTTTACCGCTGTTCAGTGGGTGTTTCGAGGAAAAGAAAGCGATTGGTCGCCATACACCTTTGCTGAGTTGTTGAGGTGCGGCACCCACGGCAGCTTCGGATGCGTCGACCATAACGCACTGCAGAACTCCCGGTTCCAGGTAAGTGGGGAGCGCGGCGTCATCAAGACATTTCTTGGTCTCCTGGAAGGCCGCTTGGGCTCCGTCCGCCCAGCGGAGCTGCTTAGCGGTAACTTCGCGCGGGTATTAAACGGCAGTAATAGTTCACGAGACCAAGGATCTCACCAAGCTGGCGTTTAGTGTTGGGTCGTGGGGACTGTTCGACAGCTTTAACCTTGTCTGGACGAGGTTTAATTCCGTAGTTCGTGGTGACGTGGCCAATAAATGTAAGCTTGTGTGCGCCAAACTCAGAGTTGTCTCTTCAGTATTCCATGCTCTGCGAGTCGCTAAAACACGGATCGCAGATGCACCTCATGCTGATTTGGTGAGATGCTTGCGATGAGTAGGTCGTCCAGGTATGCATTACAGAATTCGAGGCCGTGTAAAACGCCGTTAATAAAGCGCTGGAATGTCCGTCCGGAGTTCCTCAAGCCGAACGGCATGCGGAGGAACTCGAACAGGTTGAATGACGTTGTTATCGCTGTCTTCGGGACGTCGTGACGGGCCATGGAAGTTTTACTATACGTGTGTACGAGGTCGGTCTTCGAGAAAAGAGTCGCACCATGCAGTTTGGCCCTGACGCCATGCATACGTGGTAGTGGATAATTATCAGGCACCATTGCTCAGTTGAGGGCTCGATAATCCTCGCAGGGCCGCCAGTCTCCTGGTGTAGACTTCGGCACCATGTGTAGTGGGGATACCCACGTGCTAAGGGATGGGCGAATTATGCCGAGCTCAACCATGTGGTCAAACGCCTGTCGTGCTACTTTCAGCTTCTCAGGGGACAGGTGGCCTGGTTATGCGTAGACCGGGAGTTCTGTGGTGGAGATGTGGTGAAAGACATTGTGTTTGACGACACCGCCGGGCTGTTGCGGCCTCGTCAGCTGGGGTAAATCGCGTAGGATAGCCGTGAAACGAGCGACTCCCGGTGGTATCACGAGTCTGAGAGGCGGATGCGCAGACGGCTTTCGCCACACCTCTGCTTGTCAGAGGGGATCCTGTGTTCGCCTGTTTCGTACATCGAGAAGCAGTCCAAAGTGACGCAGGAAGTCCGCTCCCAGGATAGGAGATTTTGCGTCGACAACCACGAATATCCACCTAAATTTCCTCGTGAGGCCCAGGACTAGCGAGAGAGCGGTGCGCGTAAGTCGGTATCGTCGTGTTATTTCTAGCTTGCAACGGTGAAGAACGCGGGCCTTTGTGATCGGCTGGCGACGCCGACACTACACTCCCTTCTGCCCCAATGTAGACCAGGAAACGGGTGCCTCTCTCACGGTCAGTCAGGAAGAAGACCAACGGACGACTTTTCCCTTAGCCGGTGGCACCTGTCGCCCTCATTGCTGGCTCGTGGCGTTTTCTGATTTCTCGCACAGCGGCACACAGTCTCGTGCTGTGTCACCGAACTTACGGTGGTACCAGCACAGCTGTGGGTGCTGTTCAGCACGCCGAGGTTGTGCAGGTGGAATGTTGGCCACCACTTGGTGGCAATTGGTGGTATCGGCGGAGGTGTGGCGCGCGGCGAACTGTGACTCCATTTGGACGAACCAAAGTGCGGGATGGCTGGTCCAAAAGGGGGGAGGCTTCTGTGATGAGAAAAGTGTGCGACAGCTGTATTTTGTGGTGTGGCAACGCCGAAAAGGGCGAAACAATCATGCAGAAGCGGTCATGAAGAAGCGAAGAAAATGACGACGAGAATCTGTCGCACAATGTGACAAAAAAAGGAAAGACTAATGGCACGTGGAGCGGGCTCGCGAGGTGCCATGTTAGGAGAGAGGTTGGTAGCTTTCGACCATCGTGGACGTGCGATGGGGGCTCTCCGCTAGAATGACGTTCGGGCATAGTCTGGTGAATCTGGCGTGCACCGCGTGCCAAGGTGTATTGTTCTTCTGGGCTCCAGCTACCTGGATGATGTCCACTGAACGCCTCACGAGCCGCCTGTGCCCTCAACAGCACCGTCCGGTGTAGGCCCAAGCGCTGCCCCGCCGGCCTAGGATCTCGTGGACGCGTCCACTACTCTGCGGGGCTTCATCTCCATCGTTACCAGCAGCACGGTCGGGCGTAGTCCCGAGTGCTGCCCTGCCTCTTCGAGCACACGAGTGCCTCAAGTTTCGTGCCAGCTGCCCTGCCTCTTCGAACCACGAGCGCCTCGAGTTTCTTGCCAGCGTCGGTATCTCGTCGTCTCTTCGCCGGCACCACGGACACAGCAGCACCACTCGTCAACGACCTGCCGCAATGACCTCCAGCTCCCTCCGACGCTTCACCTGCGTGGACTTCTCCCGTACCAGTCGACCAGCCTAGGTGAGAATGTTCCCAACTCCGACTTTACTCTCGTGTTTCTTTGTGTTTCTTTCTCTTTGTTCGGAAGTGCTGCGTTTCCTTGTTTATTTATTACTTTGTTTGGTCCGTGTCGTTGTTTGTCATTGGCTTTGTTATAAAGTCTTCGCAGAAAACAGCCTCGCCGTCTTTCTGAACACGTTGCCGTCGTCAGACACAACGTGCGTTCCCATCCAAATTCTAAAGATCCCCATCACAGCTTCACTTCCAGCACAGCTACTCTCGGGCTGGTGACGGCGTCGTGGTCCTCCATGTTCGGGGCTGCGGGTTACAATTGTTGGATGCGCGCGAGCGACGAAAGGACGAGGCGTGTTGCTAGGGGTCCCGATACCAACCAGTTTTTGATTCCTCGGTCGACTCAGCGGACTGAGGAGCGGTTTACCCTTTCCTCTCCCTCTCCGCACTGCCTTTGTTGCGGTTCATAGGGTGAAAATGAAATTTCGTTCTTTTACACGCTGGCAGCACCACGGCTGCACCAGTGCGCATTTAGAGTTCAGCACACGCTCAAGAACTATGGGTTTGCTAAACGACATTGTCCAAGGCAGCCCACCAACGCTTTCTAAATTGAATATACCGGATAGGCTTCAATTAGCCTATAACAAAACCATTAGCTACACAATGTTACTATGACACAATGAGTGCCATGACGTATGAAGAATATGAGAAAATCGGGTATACTCACCCGGAAGAGTGGCAGTATATGGTGTCATTCGAGGCGTTTTGCGATATGCCATATTTTACCATATTGCGTAAGGTGACCCAACCATCAACTGACCCATTTTCATAATATGCGAAAAAGTCATCTTTCTGAAACGAGATACTTTTTCATAGATGCCCTACTTATCATAGAAGCCGTTTGCTGTAGCTACGTTGATTTTCGTTTAAGCAAGGTTTACTATAGAATCTTCAAAGAATCTTATTATAGAATCTTAGAATTATAGAATCTTATTATAGAATGTGTATCAGGTTCACTACTTATAGGCATAAGTGCAATTTTACATCTGGGTTCCATGCGTGTTAAATATGCACGAACATTGGGCTTAACATAGCCTGCACGTTATATCATATATATTATCAGAGACCAGGTGTCAAGCAATTCCAATATTCCACTAGCGCTACGGTAATATGCTCTGAGTAACAGAAAGCAACGTATCAACATTCCACTACATAGTAAGTTGAAAACGAAAGTTAGCCGCAGTCAATCCAGTCAGGACGACGGTGTGCATTACTCGGCTTACAAATTACAATTACTACTAATTTTTTACATGTCTGAGGAAGCCCAAAAGGGCATCAGGTTTATTCCTGCTGGTTTTACTTATATCATAATTAGCGTTCGTACCTATAATACTTTTCGAAAGGCAGCCAAGTAATAGAAACTGTACAGCAGGAAAAAACATTGCGCTGATGTTACCTCTTCGTGAATTTTCTATCCGGTACACGTCTCTAAATTTCATAGACCATTGTGCTATAAACATTGCGCCTATACTTGAAAAGGAGACAATGAATTATACACATGCCCTAAAAAATTTGAATGAGCAAAAAGTGAAGCACAATTAAATATACTTTTACGCAGTACGCAGCAGTCAACTTAAGGCGGCGATGCGGCAGACACGTATAAAGAGTTGCAAACAAAGAGCACAATATTGTCTAAAAATTAAACTTCTCGTATGCAAAGTACCATTAGGCTTTTTGATACACGACTATTTTCACAATTCTCCACAGCACACGATTCCCCAACCACATTTTCGTAGCATTCCGCATGCACTAAGATAATCTCAAGAAATGAAGAACTGCTAGCTACTTTTCTGTTTATCGACATACGTACCAGAGTCACATTGAGCACGGTGAAATTTATCATGACTGATTGGTTATGAAACACGTCTTCGGCCTGTGAGGAAGAATATAATTTGAGACCAGTATTGTCTTCTACTTACATGCCGTTCCAAATTAAACTTTATGTATATTTTCATCTCTATGAAATTACTCTTAGTCACATATATGATTCATTACAGATGTCATTGCATGAAAGTGATTGATTTCGCTTTTCATTCCCTCAAGTGATTGCGTCAGTGTATGAATCAAAATAAGGAAAATTCGTATTCCTAATTGATGAATGCTTGCTGATATGCATCAGTTTATATTTTTGGCCATTGTATTCTTACGCGTCACGGTGTTGAGAGCGCCAGCTAATGAAGCTTTTCTTAGAGGTTGTTCTAGCTCTCGAGTTTTCCAAAACCTGTAAAACTGAAGTGCGTTCGCAAAATTGTAGTCAACGTGGCGGTGAAAAGAAATCAGGCACCCTGTTTTAAGAGCGAAGCTTTTAATCAAATCATAAAGACGGGGACATTGTGATAAACATACCACCATCAGTAGTTCTGGTCCCCAAGATTGCGCATTCACTTCTATCGCATGCCTAATGTAGGTGTTCACACACGCGCATCTTTCTTCTCTGGCGCCCATATCCTCAGCCTCTGCCACACTAGCAAAACTGCGGCCGGTGGCCGCACATGATGCACGTATAAAAGCAAAAGAAGACAAAAAGAGTATGCGTCGATTTGTCCACTAGTCTCGCAAAGCTGTACCTTTGCTCATAGTTTCGCACCGCGAGAGCGTGCGTCCTCTCTTGGAGAACGGCCACGGTAGTTAGTGGCTGTGGTGCTCGAATGCTGATCCGAGGGTATACATGGCGGGATCAGTCGCCGGCAGTGGCGGCTCTATATCGATGGAAGCGAAATGTCGAGGCCCTTGCCCTGTGCGATGTCCGTGCACGTTAAAGAGCACCAGCTGGTCTAAATTTCCGGAGCCGGCGTCTTTCACAATCCGGAGACGGCGTCTTTCACAATGAAATCGTGGTTTTGGGGCATGCATGGTGGGAGGGCATGCATTGGATGGCGTCAAGCCCAACCCAGACGGCAATTTTCGGTCCACTTGACATGCAATGGATTAAAAATGCCGTCTGCCCCTGGACATGTACCACGGGACATATGCCACTGGACATGTACCTTGTCGGACGTCCAGACGTCCCACGGAGATCCGTTTACCGCCTATATATGTACGTAGGACATCCAGCCGATGGTCCGTAGCCAGACCCGCGCACCTCGCAGAGCACATCCGTCGGATACCCAAGAATGAATATTTGGACATTTTCCGAAAAATGCTCCCATAAACCACATACGTTGTCTGGATGGCCACTTTAAGCACGTTCTATGAATAGATCACTAAAAAGAATGGAGAACAGGGAATGTCGCTGGGGATATCGTTTCGACAAACGGACTTATCTTTTTCGGGACGTCCTGACGAAGACAAGTGCACATGTAGAAACGCTAACCCTAGCGACGTTCCCTATTCCCCATTGTTGTTTAGTGATCTCTTGATGGTTCCAAGCCTATATCTTCCCCTGAGCATCTCTTCTAGTTCGTACTTAGTTCTGTTGACATTTAGACTTGCGATAGAGGTTGACACAGATCCTAATAACCTGAAATGAATGGTGATGGTACTGTCCAACAACATACTTCTTGCTTTAAAAATACTGAGCGGATCTTGATGGTGGGCGTTTGCAAAATCGTTTGGATGTTGTTTGAGAGATAATTCACGAAATATGTATTACACAAACATCACTAAAGGTTACCCAGAAGCAGTGGCGACAGTTCAGTTTACATTTTATTTTGTAAAGAGACATAAGCCTTCATGTTTGGTTTCACGGGGTAAGTTTATTTCAGAGTCAACATTACACATACGGCTGAATAATGTTGAACAAATTTAATCTGAAGGAAACAATTAAGTGCCGCAGAGCTAACGTTCTATATTTTAGCAATATATTCAACGTTAGCTCTATGTGTTAGCAACATATTCAACAGCCATAGAAAGACCACACAAAAAACATGAAAATGGAAGGGCATCGCTTTGGAACAATTGAACCCCACAGTAAGATAAGGTAGCTTTCAAGTAATGTCACGATGAGAAAGTTACTTTATCTTTTGAACCCCACAGTAAGACACAATTGAACCCCACAGTAAGATAAAGTAACTTTCTCATCGTGACATTACTTGAAAGCTACCTTGCACATTGCAATATAAAGAATAATTCCCGCTTGACTATCGCACAGTAACAACTTTAAGTGGCGCGTAACATTTTTTTGAAAAGTCATAAAATGATGCCGATCCGTTATGGAGGCTCCGTGAACGTGTGAGCCAAATATTATTGCACCACACTCAGCAGGGTATCACAATTACTTTTCAAACACGGCTGGAAAGTGCCTGCTCTCCTTTCAACAAATGAAGTCACTGGGAGCACCGGCTGCGCACAACTTTTCTTTATCTGTTGAATTTAAGACAAAGAAATAAAGCATAGCAGAGAAACTTCCCGTACCCATGATATCAGCCAATGCTATTTCTGTCTCAAGTGAATTAGTCGGTGCCTCAGTGATCGTCATATCGTTGAATTAAGCTTTACTAAATGACAACTGCTTAAACTTGACGTATAGACACAAAATTGATTCAGCAGATGATTTTGAGAGCTGCAGAATATGACAAGAAAAATAAATGAAGCGAAATGTTTAAATCAACAGCGCATTGTTGCCATTTTTCCGGCTGTAGCACAAACAATTAATGTGTATTATCGCATCACCGCTTCTGCTCAAATTCTCTGTACCTTAGTAAAATTTTAACACAAAAGGTTAACGTTAAAATAAAACAAGGTCGTAATGTGCTAGACTGCAACAGACATATCTTATTTACCATACCTGCAAAGAGGACTCCGTATGCATAAAAAAACATGCCACAAAGGAGAAAGTGAATGTATAATGGAGCGAAGCGGTATCCATATTACTTTTTAGCACAAAAAAAAATCGACACAAGAAAGATGACAGGACATGCCGCTTGTTAGCATTGTTTTGCCCTAAAGTGTTATGAATTGGCACGAACTAGGCTGGCAATCCGTTTAACTAAAGAGGTAACTGTACTGTGTTGAAGTGAATTGGCCGTGCGGGGCAAAATGCAATGTGTTTGAAGTGCGCGCCACCGATTCATCAAAGACGACGACGAGGAGGCAGCGTGTCACTGCACGTGCTGGCGCGAAACCTCCCAACGAATGAGGAGGTGCCACGGCAGAGGCAAAGGTACTGCCGAGGCTTCCGGAGCAGAGCGAGGCAGACGTGGCTGGGAAATCGAGGAACCAGGGCGCGGGAGTGAGACCCGTCGGGTTACGGACTCGAGGTCTCGGCAGGCTCCCACCTGGGGCCGTACCAGTCATCCTCTCACTTCAGGCCTGGCGTGGGTGGAACGTCGCCAGGACGTTCCCGCCAGGCAATTCTGCGTGCCACTTCATCGAGCGCAAGCCACCGGCCGAGTTAGCAGCACAGACGCCGAACGCGCTCCGGGTCAACGGCCTCAAGAGGGAGCAGCGTTCCTGGGCGCGGCGTCGGACATCGCGCCCTCAGCGCTGCCTCTACTTAGACAGTCCCCTTCCTGCAGTCGCCTGCCGCAACAACTGACCACCGACTGCCCGCCGGTGAACTTTTTGCATCTTTTGACTGTGCCCGTGTGACCTTTAGTGTGCTTCTAACATATCCTATTCCGTTTGTGTGTTTTTGTTCTTTCTATACGATTATTTTACTTCTAAATACATTGTTTGTTCAAGAGCATAAACGGCTTCGTTGTCATTGCGCCGATGACGGTTAAGTCATCGGCGGTACGATTCGAACCTAAAGACGAGCGTCTCTCGTTTCTAAAAGAGAGTTTGTTTTGTTTCTCCACCCCTTGCTCGTTACATGTACAGTCTGTTTCACACTTAGGGGAAATCTCGGAGCGCCTTGCAACGCGATGCGGCCATGATGCGGCGAGCGCTGGAGTCGGCCAGCAGCGGCTGCTCGCGCAGGCGCAGACGCGCGATGCGTGCAGCTTTGAACCGCGTCGTCTGCTACGACAGCGTTTACTAGCTGTATTGTCGGGAAGCGTGCTACTGTGTGCGGCATCGCGCTGATTTCATCGTTAACGTGAGAGGTGAGCCGATATTCTTCACTGAATGTTGTGCGCCGCCATCCCTTTTGGCCTGCACTGGCAAGAAAAGAGCTCTGCAAACCTAATTTGACAACAGACTTGCTTTGTGCTGCTGGAGGGCCGGGATACTGAGCGGGTGCACGTGTGCTTCGTCACCGCGTCTGCTACCGTAATGCGCAGCGAAATGTGTGCTGCGATGTGTGCCCAAGGAGGTTTAACAAAAATGCTGGAGTGGCAGCGCCCACTGAACCTTACCGCGACAAGTGAAGCCGGCGTTTGCCCTTACTTCAGCCCTAAAACCTTGCCTTAATGTCCAGAAACCAGTATCAGTTCAAGCGTTCTTGACCTGCTAATGTAAACCCTAGACTAATAGTAATGTAAAAGCGCGTTGTTTTGATATAATAGACTACCCTTGAACAACTATCAACGCCGCGATATTGCACACAAATTTGCTCGACTTTCATGTTTCATCCAAAAACCCGTGGCACAAACGGGCACATCAAGGATTGTCTGCCTAGCAAAGTTGATCGCATTAAAGGTGTTAGAAGCGTGAGGAAAACGCTTTTTCTTTTGTGCTATTTGAATGCTGTTAATCGATGCCCTGTGTAAGATCGCGGCCGCCGGCTTCACCTTTAGCACAAAGTCGCCACTCCAGAATTTTTTTTAAAACCTCCTTGTGTGTGCCCCTCGTGCTCGGTCTTTTCTTGACAAAAGATGAAAAGAAAGCATTCCACATTAATAACTATGCAGGCCGATCACGATGAGATAAATGGATCGGAATAAAGGAACGCTTTAGGTGGCGGAATTGAGAGGGAAATAGCTCTTCTCGACAACACTGCAGTAACACGAGACAGGCGCTATCCGTCGGCGCGAAATGCACGCGTCGCACTCCCAACTTTGCTTAGTCATGTCGGGTCATGTCCCCAGCAGAAGCCAGAGTTCTTTCATCATACCAGTTACCAAACTCCCCATAGGCCCCATGTATCAAAATCCGGACGCGCCAAGTGCCAAAACGGCGGAGGTTAGCAGATTGTCGCGCCATCTGTCGACACAGAAACCGACTACTAAATGGCAGGTTAGTGTGTTTTGTGTTACGGAGCACAGAAAGCTCCGCCGCGTCAATGAAACGAGCCTTATGCAAATGATGTTGCGCACACAGAACATCCGTCAATTTCACCGTGGTTCTGGCGGCACTGGCTTCTTCTGCAGAGCAAGGAAATTCACTGACATTGTGCCGTCGCTTCTACTTCTGCACGAACACTGAGGGTTCACGAAACGTTTTGTCCGTGCTAACTGCTCTCACGAAAGAAGCAGGGAATCGTCTGCTCGGCTGCCGAGGCCGCTGGTGAAAGAACAAGAAAGCTATTCGAACAGCGGATGATTTTCGGTGAATAATCATTCTTTATTTTTCGTCTTTAAATGTCGATGTGTCATTAGGAATCCAGCACAAAGCGCGCACCTGTGGAATTCAGTTCACATGACTACAGCATCGATGTGCCAACACAGCAGCAGAAGGCCTTTAATGCAGAGCGTGTCGCCTGCAAGCGAAAAAGCGTATGGTGCAAGTCGGCGATCCAATTGCGTGCAGGCGAATTGCAATGTAAGGCGTCTCTATCTCTCGCACCTTTCTTTTGCCCGTCTTTAGCCGCGTGGTAAGAGAGCGATTAGCAACTGTTACGGTGCTCCAACGTTTGTGGCCGCCATTTTCATGCAATAAACATCGCCTCCGAGATCCAGTAAGTATAGCGTTTTCAGTTACGGCTCCCAGATGGGGCGACAGTCTGCTAACCTCCGCCGATTTGGCCGTCGGCTTGTCCAGATTTCGGAACGCAGTTTGGCAACTGGTATGATTGAAGAACTCTGGCAGAAGCCATGAGAGCACTCATTCTTAACGGAAGGAAGTTGTAAAGAACTTAGTGGGCGATGTGTTTCGTCGGAGCGTGGCCACTCGTTGAGGATGTTGGGCTTCTTGGTGAGTCGACGCTCTTTAAACTGCGTGAGATAAAAAGGATCAAATGGTATTGAAAAGACAAAACCGCATTCCTTCAGCCATTGGCGCGGCTAAAACCACACGACTACTTGTAGATACGGGATTCAAGGATGCTTTGAGCAAAACTGGTGCAGCGTTTATTGTCGCTGCGCATTACGGTAGCAGACGCGGTGACGAAGCATACGTGCACCCGCTCAGTATCCCGGCCCTCCGGCAGCACACAGCAAGTCTGTTGTCAAATTAGGATTGCACAGCTCTTTTCTTGCCTATGCAGGCCAAAAGAGATGGCGCCGCACAACCATTAGTGAAGAATATCGGCTGACTTCTCACATTAACGATGAAATCAGCGTGATGCCGCACACAGTAGCACGCTTCCCGACAATACAGCCAGCAAGCGCTGTCGTAGCAGACGATGCGGTTCAAGGCTGCACGCATAACGCGTCTGCGCCTGCGCGAGCCGCCGCGCAGGCTGATTCCAGCGCTCGCCGCATGATGGCCGCATCGCGTTGCAAGGCGCTCCGAGATTTCCCCTAAGTGTGAAACTGACTGTACATGACTGCATTATGAATCACTAATATAAGGTTGTTCTTAATTTAAAAAAGAACTTTCATGGAAGCCAGAGATAGCGCACATGCACACTGGCGCAGAGCTTCAGAATATGAAATGCATCAAACCTTTCTCTGTTTAGTGAACCTCCTGGGCATTCATAAAGTTTCCACTTAGGAATGTTGGCTTTGTAAGACATGTAGTTTCATGTGTAAAACACAAACAAAAGAAGGGACATGGTGAGACAAATGAAATGGGAAACTGCATCAGTGTTTCCATCCTCTTGTCCACTTTTTACATGCAACTCTACACGTCCTCTGAACACGTCTGTTCTCAAAACGTCGGAGATGAACTTAAACTTTCTGCACTAATCGGCAGAGTCGCAAGCTGGTTGCGACAACACTTATATGCTCAGATGGTGTAACGAGCACTTCAAGAAAGTTCTCGGTGTTGCATATTAAAACATGTTCACAAATATGCAACACCACCATCTTTGTCAGTATCACTCATCCCAAACGTGACTTTGCAGACAATGATACAGAATACACCGCCATGTGCTTACAGCACTATCCTCATTTGATGCTGTTTCTTTATGATTTAGGTGAACTCTTTGTACACGGAGTGGTTTCTTTGTATGTATACTGATTATCTAGGGCAACTGGGAAAAAACGGAGATAGAGAGGAGAGAACAGCACAGACATGCGTCACATATTTGTGTTTTTCATTATATAAAAATCAGCCTTATATTCTATTTTGTGTCTGTCGTGCCCCGTATTTATATAGGCGTGTATATATAAACCACATAATGCGGCGCTAAGACTGAGAATCGAACGTGCGACATGTCGGCCTCAAGACAGGTGTCGCGGACAGCTCGACTCCTCTCTCTGTTCCAGCGCAACCTAAGAGACAGCTCAGACGTCCACAGCTATTGGCGCGTGATTTGCTTATAGGAAGTTGTGCATTGACATACGTGTATATATAGACATGACTAAATATCACATTGGTTGGCAACTTGGCCAATTTGTATGTGTGAACATAAAGGTGTTGTTTTGGGAGTGCTGCTAAAACGGGGATGGTGATGAGTTGCCCTACATAGCCGGGAAATGGAGAGCACGTCTGTGGAAGTGTCTCCACCTATCTGTCACATGATACAGTGGTCCCTACGTTATATGTTGCGGTCCTAATGATTGTATTTGAGTTTGGTCGGTTTCCCAAGTTGTTCCTAAAATATACCAATGAGAACCGGAAACAACTTCCCACGCGTTCCCAGTAAACATTAAGATGCACCTGCTTTAGAAAGGGCAGTTTGACGATATCCTCGTATGAAGTGGAAACGGTGTAATAAATGATAACCGTTCCTGCGAAGAGTGCCAAGCACGTTCATTCTACCCGCTTGTTTTTCCGAGTTTCATACGCTCATCCGCCCTCATCGCTCGTCGGCCCACAAGGCACTAAAAGCACTTTTACGCTTTCTCAAGACGACTGGTTTCCGTGAACGCCTTTGACAGTTGGACTTGTCCGACAACGTCTTTTTCATTATTCCCCTTCCTTCTCTCTCTCCCATCTTTCTATTCCCCCTTCCCACTCCCCCAGTGTAGGGTAGCCAACCGGACGCCCTTCTGGTTAACCTCCCTGCCTTTCTGTTTTCCCCTTCCTCCTCCTCCTCCATACGCTCATCTTTCGCTTCAGCTTCGTCCTCTACGACCGCATCTTCGAGGGCACTTGCGAATGTACTAGCGCTGAACATGACTTTATCGCGCACTTACAGCGCCGGAAAGGGATTATCATTACCATAGCACTAAAGTAATAACAAAACATACCCCATCACTGCCGTCAACATGTCTGATGTCCGATGCAGCTTACGCTGGACGGTGACTTCCGGAAATCGAATTGGCAGCCAATTTTTTTCTTTTTTTTTGTCCTGCGGACGCAGAGGTATGCCCCGGCCCTTCCCAATGCAGGATCGCTGGTTCCGTAGAAACGCCGCACGAAGGACAGTTTCCAGCAGTCGTTTAGAATCTCATAGCGTTACCCGTGAGGACGCGTTATCTCCTTCCTCCGCGCGGGATGTCTCTCGTTCGGCTTAATGTTTTGAGAAAGCCTCCGTTAAAAGATTGCTCGTCACGTAATGGAGTGGCGAAATGAAGTATGATAAAAATAATAGCGACGTTTTCTTTGCCACGCAGAAATGATGTAACGATATATATATATATATATATATATATATATATATATATATATATATTGTCACGGCACTTCTGGAAAGCCAGGTGGAGGAGAAAGAAGAGGAGGAAGAAGAGGAATTCATTTCCTGGCCTCACTGCATCCTGTTATTCGGCTCGGAGCGATGTGCGACCAAAAATGACATCCTCGAGGTAGCACATACAATTTTCCCACTTCATGCTGCGCAGAATCGTGTCCATGAACCGTTCGAACGTTGCGGGCGCGTTGCAAAGCCCGAAAGGCATTACATTAAACTCGTAGAGTCCAGCAGGGGTCACAAACGCCGTTTTTTCTTTGGCCGCCGGGTCCATCGGGATCTGCCAATATCCCGACCGCCAAACCACCGACGAAAAATGCGATGCTGAGTGCAGGTAGTCGATGGCGTCGTCAATACGAGGAAGCGGATAGACGTCCTTTTTAGTGACCGCATTGAGGCGCCGATAGTCCTCGCAGAACCTCCATGTCCCATCTTTCTTCTTCACGAGTATCACTGGCGCCGCCCAAGGACTACTCGATTCCTTAATTACTCCCTTTCCTAACCTTTCCTGAACCTGCTCATTAATAATCTTTCTTTCCGACGGAGAAACCAGATAAGGCTTTTGCCTGATCGGACGTGCCGTGCCCGTATTGATCCTGTGGCACGTGCGAGACGCTGGGATCGTGGAAGCATTTGCATTTTGCGCGAAGTCGAACACAGGTATAGGTGCCTTGAAAGCACACTGGCCAAAGCATTGCACTCACTGGTGCTAAGCGATTGATTGATCATTCGAACAACACGCGAGTCTGTAGGCCCAATGCTTGCCTCTTTACCGGAACCAGCACCGTCTGTAACCGTGGCCACCGCGAAAAATTCATCGTGTCTGAAGGTGGCGGGTTTGCAGCCGTCAGGAAGTATCCCAGGTTCCGCAGAGTAGTTCACTGTCCATAAACCAGCGTGCCCGTGTTCCACTGGGACAGGGCAGTGGGGGATGATGACGTTCTTTTTAGCGCAGGTTAAATGAATGAAGGCTCCACTGAATGAAGGCTCCACTGTGGCTTCCAACATTTCCGCCGGAAAGCTGGTGCAAGCAACTGGAACACAGACAGCTGATAAGGCAGGCACGACGGTATCTTCACAAACAAAAAAGCTACTCTCGTGATAGGGATCGCTGTTCTTCAAAAGTCCAGAAGGAAGGTCGCCGCGCACTAACAATTTGCCACTTTGGCAATCAACTGTGACTCCAGACTGCTTCAGAATGTCAATACCTAAGATCACGTCGTGCGTGCATCGAGAGATGACCACGAATTCCGTAGAAAAATGTCGACCACCCAAGAGTACATCAACAGTACACGTGCCAACGGGACACAGTGATTCACCACCGACTCCAACAAACATTCCCGCCTGATCCCATCGAAACATTACTTTGCGACGTAGTGCCTGTTTAAAGACGAGACTCATCACAGAAGTAGTCGCACCAGTGTCTACTAAAGCCATTGCGGGCACCCCATCAACAAGCACACGCACCTTGTTCTCTATCACAAAAACGGTAGGAGGTATGTCTTCTTGCAGCGAATTCCCAGCGGCCTCACCCCAATCAGCTGCGCTTGTTAGTTTCCCGGAGGTGGCGACGCCAGGCGCCGCCGTGGAGTCGGAGAGCGGCGTGACGGAGGCGCCGACGGTGGAGTCAAGCTCCGATCGGAGGCGGGTAAAACGTTTCGCAAACTTCTTTGCCAGAAGTTATTGTCCGGTGTCGCGTGGGCTGGCCATCGTGCTCCGGGGTCCCGTCGGTCATTTCGCCGAAATCCGCTAGCAGGCCGCCCGGTTCGAGTTGGCTGTCTGTGTTCGCAGAGCCGTGCTATGTGGCCGGGTGCGCCACAATTGTAGCACTTAGTAGAAGGCGGGCGTCGACGCACAAACGGCTCTTCAAAGTAGACAGGTGCGTCAGGATAAGGTTCACGGGCAACATCTCTGGCCTCCTCATAATAATCTGTCCGGGGTCGTCGGTAGCGGCTGTTGAAGTCGCAGCGCTGCTGGCGATCGGGCCTCGTCGAGGGGGGCGACACTGAACGATGGGGTTCTGTGTAGAAGTCGACGTCCGCAGCATTCACTGATTGCGATGCTGTAGCAGGCCATGCACACACGGCGTCTTGCGGATAGCACACTGCTGCAGCGAAACGTGATGTGGATGATACCATTTCATCACGTCGAAGCAGCTCCTCACGGAAGATTTTGCGTATTGTCGAAGCCAAGTCTGTCGACGAGATCGCATCCGACGACGAGCTCACGTCAACCCTTGCTGCCATCGTGACGTTGGCCAACCTACCGAACTTGGTTGTTATTCGTCGCGTCTTGAACGTCTCGAAGGTACGACAATGTCGGATGACGTCAGACACCGAATTCAAATTGTCCTTGCCAATGAGAAAGTGGTAGACGTCTTCGGTGATCCCCTTCAGTAAATGGCCGACCTTATCCTCTTCGGACATCCGCGAATTCACCAACTTCGTAAGCCTCAGTATTTCTTCAATATAGGCTGTGCAAGTTTCACCAGCAAGCTGGGCCCTTTGGGCGAGTCAGCTCAGCCCGCTTTTTCTTTGCAGAGGTATCGGCCCCAAAGCAGTTCCTCAGCTCTTCAGTAAATGTGTCCCAGGTCGTCAAAGTGTCCTCGTGGTTCTCGTACCACATGAGTGCGGTGTCATTTAGCGAGAATACAACATTCGTCAGCCGTGTATCTAAATCCCATTTGTTGCTTTTACTCACGCGTTCGTAGTGAGTTAGCCCTTCATCCACGTCTTCGCCAGGGTTTCCTCCGAAGGGTACTTACAAAAGTGCCATATATGGCGATATCAGGAATTGGGAAAATGTGGCTATATATGGCACGTGCCCGTATGGGGCCGTATGTGGCCGTATTTGCCCAAATCGTTTTAGAAACATATGTGGCAATGAAAGACACACGCGAGGAATGCCATGTACGACTCTTATGCGTATTGGGCAAATACGGACACGTAGGGACACGTGCCATATATAGCTAGATATGCATATATGGCCATATATGTATATCTGGCTATATATGGCACGTGTCCGTACGTGTCCGTATTTGCCCAACATGCATCAGAGTCTTACATGGCATTCCTCGTGTGTGTCTTTCATTGCCACATATGTTTCTAATACGATTTGGGCAAATACGGCCACGTACGGCACGTGCCATATATAGCCACATTTGCCCAATTCCTGATATGGCCACATATAGCATTTTCGTAAGGGGTGGCTCCCTGTGAGGCTGTGACGGGCCACCAGGCGCCGATGTCGAAGCGTCCGCTGTGGTGGACATGTCAGGTGGCAACGGCGGAAGACCGGCAAGGCGACGGCTGCGGCGAAGGCAAGACAGCAGGGCTTCTGTGTTCGGGCGTCGTACCCAGCACCTCCACCAAGATGTTACGAGGTCGAAGTCGTTTAAGAGGTGACGTTTATTCAGGAGGCTCCGAGCTGAACCTTCTTCCTCTTCTTCTTTCTCCTCCACATTGCTTTCTAGAAGCGCCGTGACAATATATATATATATATATATATATATATATGTATGTATGTATGTATGTATGTATATCCGAGAGATATCCCTCAGCCCGAATATATATTTTCAAAAAAAGAGATTCATAGGATTAGCAAACACAATATAAGTTTACTGACGGTGCGGCCGGTGGACCGGCCTCCGGTCCACCGGCCGCAACGTCAGTAAGCTTATATTGTTTTTGTTAATCGTGTGAATCTCCTTTCTTGAAATATATATATACACACACAATGTCAGTTAGAAAAGTATCCGACCTGATTTTTTTTTTGCGAAAACTTGACGCATATGAAGCAAGCGCGCTTGTATCAGCCGACCTTGAACCCTCGTGCGCGTGCGTGAATTTTTTTCCTGCCTGCCAATGATGTCAGTCGCTGGAACGCAGCGTTTGAGCGAGGTAGTGCACAGTGCTCTCGTTGTTTTTTTTTTTCTGCTCAACAGGAAATTGGCGCATTCGTCACGACAATGCTCCTGCACATTCCTCGCACTTGATTCAGACTTTTTTGGCGAAAAACAAGACCCCTGTAGTTCAACAGCCTCCTGCCACTTCTGGCTGTTTGCCAAAATCAAAAGGCCAATGAAAGTAGCGCGATTTCAGACAAGAGAGGGCATTACGACTGCAACGACAGCTGTGCTAAGCTCCATTCTGAAAGAGGCCTTCTGGGAATGCCTCCAACAATAGCAGCACCTCTGGGAGAAGTGTGTGGCTTCCCAAGGAGACTACTTTAAGGGTGATTAAGTTTCCAACGCTCCTGTTATGCCAATTTTTTTTCTTCGGCCAAAGGCCGGATACTTTTCTAACAGCCCTCGTATATATATGTATATCCGAAGAATACTAGCTTTTTCTATCTCCACGTTATCTATCATGACTCGCAGTTGCTGTTTCTATTTATTTTTATACTCACAATGAACGAGGCAGCTTACCTTTTTAACTAGATCTGTTAGATATGTCGTTATATTCCCTTCTTTTACCTTTTCTTGAAACTTACTCGAGTAGTTTGAGTCATATGACATCATTATGTGCTCCGTAATTCCTTCTCCAATTTTCTTTTCGGGCGTGTCTGCAAATGAAGTGGGATACACTTGCACATCTGCATGACTGATAAACCATTTCACGGCCTTAGTACGCAGCACCGACCTTATCAAAGGGCGGACCACTTGGGACGTATAAATTGCAGCAATAAAAGAATGATTTTCGTTTCGCAGCACCTCTTAAAGTGATTCCTCAACGAAATATAGTAATACGGAAACGGCGCATGGAGAACGATCGTGATTCAGTGAATGGCAATGATGTCATGTGCATTTAGTGGTAATTAAAAAGCTACTTCTAATAGGTAGCCATTTATGGCTCGAAACAAAAAAAGTCAGCATACAGATGTTTTAAGTATACCCTATGTCTAAGAACTTGTTCCCTTTATTTGATCTGTTGATTATAATGTTAACAGCAAGCATAACCAAGAGTGTTCTGTTCTATAAAATGTGCTTCACTAGAATTATGACTGTTGAAGGCTGTCTCCGTATCAGCAATGAGATCATTCATGCCGTCTATGTGAGGCTTGCCTTCGCAATCTTAATGCCTATTTGGATTCGGTTAGGAAAACGACGTTACCTTCTTCAACCCCTGCATGGAGCGCAGCTGGACAAAACACCGTAATCTCCTTAACCAACGTCGTGAAAGCGCCCAGGATAGAATTTCCTGAAAGCCTGCTGTACACACGTAGACCCTTCTACTCAGTTGTGGAGCATCTACCGAAGGAATGCAATGACACAACGTGTATTCTAAGGATCCAGTGGTCTGGCGGTGTAAAAACACCGCTGTGGCCCCCTGAACAAATGAAACGTACGGGAAGCAGAATTGTAGAAGACGCTACAGAAATTAAGAACTTCCCACTACTACAAAGAGTTCGCAGTTCAGTGGCGGCGTAAGCCAGACTTTGCTGCGTGTCTGTCAACGTTCACTTTCATTCTTATTTTATTCCTGGTTGCGCTGTAGCAAATAATTCATTTGTACTTAGTCGCAGCTTTAAAAATATGATCGAAAGCCTTCTGTATAATAATAAATTATTTCCTGGGCTAATTTTCATACGGCATTCTTATCAGGTTAGAATATATGCTGCGACGTAAATAGCGAGGCGAATGGTAAAGCCATTTCCAAAACTGGTTCCATTACGTAGGTGCGTTCAATTTTTCGTCAACCTTACTCCAATAGGGCACGCTGCCGCGTCAAAACAAAAATCGAAGCTTCAAATGCGACACCAATGTTTGATTTGTGTAACGTTGCAATTCTGCAAATAATTACAAGGGTTTCTACAGCCAAAATGAAGTAATTGAAGCAATAGAAATTGAGTAAAATGAAAGCTATTGGAAGTTATCGTTTACTTGTAACACAATAGGTTTACGTATATGCGGCCTGGCTTCATCAAATGTAGTATTTGGCACTGTTTGCCCTAAATCCGGTAAACATCGCTAAACTAGGCTATAGTGTTATCGGCCCATGGAAAGTGCAAAAACGGGAACGCACAAAGTCGTGTGAAGACGTTTCTGGCTCCGATAGAAGGTTGTAGCCGGCGACACAGCTTACGAATAAGATTGTCCTGCTGCAGAACACAAACGCGTGAAATGTATACCTGAATCATAAAGGGAGATTGGCTGATGGTCAAGAATATTAACGTTATGATTCGGAAAGAACACAGTACCTTTCCTTTCCTGACTGTCTCCCACAAGCATCACCGTGTCTTAAAATACATGCGCAGAGAGTTTGTAGCGTTTTGTCTTCAAATGCAGAATATTGAGCATCAACTCACCTTCACTCTTTGTTTTGGCAAACACCACATATTGAAACAAGGCAAGCAAAGCAACTACAAAACGTCCACGCATGGCCTCCTACTTTACAGATGCACTGTTCGTCGGTGCTTTGAAGTAGATGACTTGACCGTCTATTTATACGTAAGTGAGCTACGACGGGCTACTCGAACACACGAAGGCAGCGAAGTAAAACATCCATACATGAGAAACGGAAAAAAGTGTTTTGAACACTCTCTATTCATCACACAATGCCTATCATTCTAGGAATAACCTATTCCGAGGAAGGAGGCAGACACGACCCAGGAAAAATTTCCTAACCACTGTACACAATATAGAGATCCCTTCGCAATTTCTGCTGACAACCTCTCGTAGGCTACACAGCGACCGCAAACGAGTAAACTTATGTGTTAGCTGTTTCATTAGGAGTTAAATTATTCTGTCGTTCAACCCTCTAATACAGAGACACATTAAAAATAATTTCGTATAATTACAGAGTCTATAGAATTAGCTCATTATACCGGCGATGTGAGAATCAGCGCTTCGAAAACTGGCTTTGTGGATGAAATGTGCACTCTAGATGTGAAAACGGCAGAAATACAGAGCTTAAATCGCATACACCGAAAAGTTTCATTTCCGAGGGTAGTCTGCATCAAGGGTTGCTTCGTGCACTCATACACGCAGTTACTGACAATTGCAACACTGAATTTGAGGCAGAGAAGCCAACTTGTCGAAATTTATTCCTTTAGACTGCACTGTTTCATTCTCTAAAATAACCGCGCACGAAAACGAATGCGGCTTTTCTGAACACAGTCCACGACGGCTGCACGAGAATGTCAAGTGACCTTACTAACTCCAGCAAATTTTTATCGAAAAAGATAGTAAACAAGAAGGTCTGGATATACTGAATATCTCGAAAAGAAAACTAATGAGCGGTTCATGTCGGTTTTAGACAGCGTCAAAAACATACTTGATTGCTATCGTCATAGGACAGTCTAGTGCCGACATCACGATGTGCCTTCCAGGCAGAGGTTAGGGCGCCAATAGTCGAGAATTCCCTTGTATATATATATATATCTATATATATATATAATATATATATATATATATATATATATATATATATATACATATAGTTTGGCGACGTAGGTAGCTTCGGCTGCCGCATGAATGTAAGTATTAGACGTAGCACTTCAATAATATTTAATTATTAGTCGACGTTTCGGTCAGAGCCTGACCTTTCCAGACAAAGGTCAGCCACGTCGACAAATAAATGAAATATTATTGAAGTGCGACGTCTCATACCTGTATATATTGTTACGTAAATAACGCAAGGGAAGACTATTTACACGTATATTTACAGTAGGCGTACAGCATTAGCCAAGATGGTGGAGAGCCGCGCACCAGACAGTCCTGTCTTCCTTGTCTTCTTCCCATAGGTGGTATGTGCCATCCCACGCTAGCTTCGTAGCATTACCCCGGTGGTAGGAGCGCCGTCTGATTACTGTGGTACTGGAAGGCTTTAGAGCCGATCCTGCAAAACTTGCATTGCAATTATAATTTTCTATTTAATTCCATCTATGTTACCGCTCTATGCTGCAACGCACGCATGGCACGAAGAAAAGTATTTCCTTTTTTACAC
>JABSTT010003095.1:0-32179 GCA_013339685.2 Hyalomma asiaticum
TACTGGAAGGCTTTAGAGCCGATCCTGCAAAACTTGCATTGCAATTATAATTTTCCATTTAATTCCATCTATCTTACCGCTCCTATGCTGCAACGCCCGCATGGTACGAAGAAAAGTATTTCTTTTTTTAGACGATAGGAGAAGCCGAGAGCACATCTGAAACAGGTAGCGATGTGTTAACATACCTCAGAGAAACTTAGTTAAAATATATTGAGCAGGCATACTAAGAAAGGGCCCATGCTACATGGAATTGCGTTACATTGTTCGAGATGTGATGTATGTCTCCACCTACTCGGATCACGAGGCCATGGTAGTGTCTACGTACCCTGGTGCAGGTGACATGGCACTGCGTTACATGGCAAGACTTTGAAGTTTGCCGACACATGCATCCTTGATCTCTCTCTTGTACCTATTTGTTTCTCTTGCTAGTTTTAAATGAATCAAGAAAAGAAGGTAAATATTTGTATCACTGTTCGAAGGGCTAAATTTTCTAACCGCGCCAGGAGATTGTAAGAAAAGAATAATCGTTCAATATCGAGTAAAGCGAAGTCAAATGAAACGCTTCGTAGAGTCTGCTTGACACAAAACAAACGCCCTGCATAATTTGATACATGTGCAGCACAACATGGTTGCATCCGGAGATTCATGTTGAAATTAGCGATAAAAAAGAGGCAGTTATACGTCATAACTATTAGCGTTCTAACTATCAGCGCTCTAACACCGTAACACTATGTTTACCGTGTAGTACATCTCGTCGAGCAGACTCGCAATTATTAGAGAACACAAAACGTGCAGAGAATAGCGACAAAATAATTGGATTTGTAATTGTGTTGATTGAAACAGAGTGACTGAGCTGCGTAAAAGGAATGAGAAAGAAAAGGAGGGAGAGGCTTGCTTGCTCACAAGTATCTCAAAGGCTTCGCTCATATATCGTGGAGTTACACAGCAAAACCGGCACAGATTTCAGACTGACTCTCAGTTGACCTTGGGCGTCAGTACATATATATTCAGCGCTTGCTGGTGAAAACGTCGCAGTTTGCGCTAGCTTCCGCTAAGTATTTTCGCAAGTTCATTAGACAATGTTTTTTTTAGCTATGCAGAAACTTCATTTGTGGTGCAAACAACGCATGTTTTCGCGCTGCAACTCAGCCAGTGAAATCGCGTTAACTTCATAGGCGATTCCGAAGAAAAGGGATAAATAAATGCTTAAGGAAAGGACACTGTTTTCGTAGCCCTTGTAGACACAGTGCCCCCCCCTCGAAATATGCGACCGCGTGGCCGAGTGCGCACTAGCGTCCTTCGGTTCCGCATTTAAGCACCACTAGACACCTGCAGCGGGAAAATGAGGGACAATCGTAAGAAGAAAATGAGCCAAATTAATAAACCAGTAAAGCACAACAGAGGAAAAAAAATGCCGCCCACATCTTCCCACGGGGGGGAACTCGAGTAAATGCGTCGCAGAGTGGTGGGGGTATCGCGTGAATGTTGCGTAATTGGGTATGGTTTGGGAATGCTTAATTGTTATTTCGTCTTTATTCTTATTTATTGAATGAAGGAGAAGCGAAGGCAAGGAGTGTAAAGTTAAAGTGTGTCTTTATTGCTTGGTGCCGTCGTTGTATTGGACGGCACGAAGGTGGGCGCTTGTGTCCACGAGCAGCGTCCGGAGCCGCGTCTCGTTGAGGACGTTTGCACGCCGCTTCTCGCTCACGTACCTGGGGTCTTAAAAGCTCGCTGCTCACGTTTCGCCGCTGCTTCTCGTCCACGAAGTTCGGAATCCGCAGCTCGGTGTTGCCGTTTCGCAGAAGCGTCGCGCTGCCAGAGTGATGGATTGAATTCCGAACGCGCGCTCCGCCGCTTATATACACACCGCCCGCGTTCGAGGGAGAGGAGTACGGGGGAGAGGTCCGCACCCCCACTGCGCATGCTCGGCTTGCTCAACGCCCGGTGGGCCGGCACGAGACGAGCCGAGCATGCGCAGTGGGGGTGTGGACGGCGCCGCCGAAGCGCGACATCGTGCGACTAAGAAATGCTCCGCATTTCAAAGGCTGGTATGAACTGTAGCTACGAGGCGCTGCTGGCAGATCGCGGCATCGTAACTATTGGAACCACTTTGTTCCGAACCCATAACCAATATATTTTTTTTTTTCGGTTCAGGCTTGGTTCGGCTTGAAGCACGTCCCGAGAATATCGTTACGTGTTCGGGTTCAGTTAGCCGAAATTCCGGTTCGGGTACGGTTTACGGTACGGGTTCGGTTCGACACACTGGTTTGAAGGTCTTCATTCCCTCGCCGGCTCTGTTTCCTTTGGATTTACCTTGATATCGCAACAGCAGAATATAATTGCGTTGAATGAAAACACAAAGACAAAATAATTGAATAAGAACATTTTTCTAAAATCTTTGAACGTCAAGCTATTCTTGTTAGTCTTACTAAGAAATCAGCACTGACGTGATTCGTTACAGGTAGCTTTATTGAAAAATTTATTATTTTATTTCAGGTGTGAATATCATACTTCAGGCATCAAGGTTGGCCTTTTCTCACAATGAGGTTATTAGGACAATTTCCATGAAAGATCATAATTTGCGTCGCCGATTTCCCGCAGATCTCGTAAAACTTGTCCTCACAAACATTAAAAGATCGACCTTGTTCATACGCATTTCGCACTGGAGTATCCCATACGTGAATCTCGCAGTTACGCATATCTTTATGAAAAAGAAGCAGAGAAATGCTCAAGGTTAGGGTGCAGAATACTCACACAGTATAGATATTTGCCTGAAGCGCCCGCATATCTGCGGTGGCAACTATTCCATGCAAAAACACCGCACATGTTCCCCACACGTCGCGAAGGATACACTTCAGTAAAACCAGTCTGCCACGCTTACAAAACAACAAGCTGATTTACAAAATGGCAAAATACCGTGCGTACAAAACCAAGCTTCAAACAATGATTTTCACGTGAAAGGAATAAAATACTGCGAAGCTTGTGCTAGTAGCGCGAGGCTAGCGAAGCAGATGGGTACTTGGCTTGTGCGGGTTTGCTTCCGGCATTCGCGCATGTTGTCGCGGTCGGAGGCTTCGGGAAACGCCTCGCAAAGCACTGCGAGGCCCAGCGAACGCTTCTCAGAGTTTCGCACCGAGCTCAGCGTAAAGATGTTCGCGTCGAACCATAGACGGTGGCAGACGCCGCACGCGTGGCCTCGGCTTGGCGCTGTCCCACCCCTCTGCTGTACTACATTATGCACGCCTATGATTCTCTGGGGAACGTTACTAGATTAGCTGATCTAGTAACGTTGACTCTGGGAGCTACTTGGACGTCACGAGAGAACGCAAGCTCTCGTGGCGACCAGCTATGAACAAATGCATAGTTTGCCGGATGCTTTGTCTGCCTGTTTGTTCCTTGATATGTGGCACTTGCCCGCTACGGTGAATTGGCCATGAAGCCGGCGGTAAGATGAGGAGGTAAAAAAAATTGAGATAAAAGCAAGGAAGAGGGAGAAATTGGCAACGTAAGGAAGAAGAAATGTTGAAGAATGATAGAATGCTCACGAACTACAACAAAATAATCTGTCGTTCAGTGAACTGATAGGAGCAATTTCGAAGTACCAAGTTTTGATTTGAATGATGATTAGTAATGAAGTCTTCTTGTTTCACGAAGGAAATTGCATATGGCTAAGCAGACGTTCGTGTTGCTGTAGCCCATAGTGAGGGCGTCCCAGAGGAAAGAATATTTTGAGAATTCAAGGGAATTTTTAATTTCCTGCATGAAATTTCGAAATGCCTTTTCGTTTGATTAATATAACGCTTACAGAGATGCTGTGCACCGGAAAAATCGACGCACATTGTCCTTGTCTTGTTCTGCTGCACCCGCGAGCCGTATGTTTACCAGTAGTGGGATGACGGCATGAGCGTAAGACAAGAAGCGCATGTGTGGACGCCGCACATCGGGAATGCATTCGAGATGTGCACGCAGACTCTCGTGGACCAGAACTAATGAAGAACAGTCTTCTCTGACACCGCTGCTTTTATGATGCGACTAACAGCTTCGAAGTTATTAAAAAAAATCACAGCCTATCCACGGGGTGAATGATGATGAGTGGGCGAAGCTCCGGAGGGAATCATCGGTAAACCGTGAATCTTCCGTGTAATTCGCCCAGTCGATCATCATGTAAATACTTGAGAAACACTGTATTCGAACGCTGGAATCTCCCGCTTAAAGGGGACGCTAGCACAAACGTCTTAGAACCGTGCAGTACACTCTAGTAAGGGGGAGAGGCCACAGCGTCTTACGCAGCCCCTCACAAAGGCCGGAACGCGCACCGCGTTTGCCGACGCCATCACACGACTGCTGAGAGAGTATAAGGTGGAGAGGCCACAGCGTCTTACACCAGCTTCTTGCACGGGCCGTAACGCGCTAGCACAAACGCGTTAGAAACGCACCACCCAAAAAACGCGGGTTCGATCCCTGCCGCGGCGGTCGCATTTTCGATGGAGGCGAAAATGCCAGAGGCCCGTGTACTGTGCGTTGTCAGTGCACGTTAAAGAACCCCAGGTGGTCTAAATTTCCGGAGCCCTCCACTACGGCCTTTCTCTTCTATCTCTTTCACTCCCTTTCCCTACCCCTACGGACGCTTAGCCGTGCTCCCTACATGGGCTGCAGAAATTAGCGCCCCTTCCTAACCGAACCACAATCAATCAATCATCAACGCGGTCTTTTGTTAATGTTCGGTATTTAGTGTCATCGTGGTGCATGTGTCCACGTGCACTTCGTGGCGTAGTACTTAAGCAATGTCCCAAGGAAAAGACTGTTAAAAGATCTCATAGACGTAGTGCTTCCCCTCCCGATTTATAGATCTATTTATCGGGAGGGACCAGGAAGTAACGTCCTTAAACGCGTCAAGAAAATGTTAGTTCCTGGCAGGGTAAAAACGTTCTTTTTTGAACTTCACACAGGCACCTTACCAGTTAAAACATGGCTCCAACAACGAGGTATGTTCGTGCCTTGGGGAGTGAATTGCCTTTTATGTCGCAAACCGGAAACTATTGAGCATGTCTTTATTGACTGTTGGGATGCAGTCTTTTACTGGGATGTGCTGCAAAGAACACTGAAGAAGGAACTCCCAATGGATCCCTACGGTATACGATTCTTGCCTGTACAAGGAAATAGTGTCCCTTATGACCTGTTTATGCTTTTAGGACTTTATAGCATATGGAGGTCACGCATGGATGTAAGGAACGCTGATCCTCATACACGATCTGTCAATGCTCCATTTTGTTGAAAACGTCACGAAACTTGGTGAAATGCTTAAAGTACCTAGAAGCTGATGAGGAAACTTATCGTATAATAGATAACTTAAATCATCTGAAAGTTCACAAGCATATACAACCAGCCTCATAGACGCTGGCGAGTTCTAAGTGTTATTTTTGGGTTGCAGTACAAACACAAAACACTGTTTTGTGTTTGTACTGCAATAAAGAAAGAAAAAAGCACTTCGTGGCGTAGTGGCTGGCACCGCGCGTTTGGAAGCGAGGGGCCCCTGGTTCGATTCCCAGCTTCGGGCACAACTTTCGGATTTTTTTTTTTCATAAAAGTAGACACCCAACTGCAGTTTGCATGCATCTCTATGGGACAGCGTCATCTATTGTATGATAAGGTAGACGCTACTGGGTACGCCGGAGGGACCAGGGATTGCTCTAGACCATAAGGAGCTTCGCCCCTAAAATAAAAGAAACTGCTTTAGCGACAGCCTTAGCTGCCGTGGTGGTGCAATATTACCTCTGTTTGAGTGCTATACCGAAAGAACCAGATTCAGTCTCCCCGTAGGCGGCCGCATTTCGGCGGGGTGCAATATCACGAGGCTTTATACTGTGGTATGTTTACAGTAGACGCTAAAGAACCCCCGCTGTCAAATTTTCTCAAGATTTCCGCCACGCCGCGCCTCATAATTGTATGGTACTTGCTGCTCGTATTTTTTCTTCGTACTAATGGGCCCTCGGTCGCTGTTTTATAAGCCTGTGAATGCGTCGAGCAGGACCAACGAATAAGAACTAGCGTTCCGACTAAGAGAATTGTACAGAGAAGTTTAGAGAAGACTGCCTGCGCCGCCCGATATTTGATTTGCTTCCCTGCTAAATTCAAGCACCATCTATAGCAGCCTAACACGTTGAGAGCTGGCTTCTTTGCAGGGCAAGTCTAAGCAGTACGGAAAGAAAAAAATCAGGCATTCATCAACCCTGATTATTTCAATTTATTTGAAATTTATCAAATAATTTATCTACACTTTAGTACCTTTAAATAACACCGAAGAGGCGCAAACTCTCTACCTACGTCTGCCCAACGTAAACTGCCTCAATCTAATTCGTGTGCAGTTTTGTATAATTACATCAGGTCCACAAATCGTGGACTACCTTTTTCTACAATTGATTGATTTTTGAGGTTTAACATCCCAAAAGCAGCTGTGATTATGAGAGACGCCGTAGTGGAGGGATTCGGAAATTTCGACGACCTGGGGTTTTGTTAACGTGCACTGACATCGCACAGCACACGGGCGGCCGCAACATTATGCCGCCATCGAACTGCAGCCGCCACGGCCGAGATTCCATCCCGCGACCCTCGGATCTGCAGCCGAGTGCCATAGCCACTAGACCACTATTCTACAATTATCCATCATAAGATACCTTCTCTACGGTGTAATCCAGCATTATTCTAACTTTTATAATGTTAATTACTTGTAAATAATTTATTAAGCCCATACATAATATTCACACTATATATGCGAACGTTTGCTTATTTCAGATAGCGTGAGCCAGTCGTACGGCTCAATGCAGAGGGGACACATGCGCAATGTAAAAGTGTGCGATGAAAGAAAACAAAAACATGCAACGAGAACACAAAAAGGGTACCATGAAGACGTGGTCAGCAAATTAAAAAAAGGAACACAACACACAGGGGCTAGCAACTAACTTTATAAAATTGAAAAGGAGAGCGACGTCGCGGGTTCAAAACGGGATACTGGATATCACTGGAAAAAGCGTTGAAGGAAAAATATTCCATATGAAAATGAAGCCCAGCCGACAGGCGAAAGGAAAATAAAACATACGGAAATGGAGTCAAGCGAACGCCACATTGCATATATAACCTAGCGAATCCACAGCCAGTGAGACCCACGGGAGGCATAGGGGCAATGACTTGTAGTTTTCAGCCTTAGTGCCGTAATTACCACATGAATTGAAGAAAATTAAAATTCCAGATAGAAAATACACCTTCGGTCAGTGGGGACCGAACCCGCGATATTCTTTTACATTTGTATCATAACTACACTGCAGCTAGATAATACTAATAATTTTCCCTACGCCTCACCTGTTCTCATTGCCTGTTAATTGCTATTGGATTCATTCGGTTTTGTGCTAGAAAGAAACGAGCCCTTGATGGATTCCCCGTTGGTCAATATATATATATATATATATATATATATATATATATATATATATATATATATATATATATATATATATATATATAACAGAATTGACGATGCGCCTCTTGGAGAACGGCGGTTTATTACGTCAACGTATACCTTATATATATATATATATATATATATATATATATATATATATATACTTTAAGATAGATTCAAACGTTTAACAAAACATAACTATACTGAAGTTCCGGGCGGTGGACCGGCCTTCATCACTCTGATGAAGGCCGGTCCGTCTGTAACGTCTGTAAAGTTATAGTGTTTTGTTTATCGTGTGAATCTCTTCTTTAAAAACTATTAGATGCGAAGCAGCTATTTGACTAGCCTGTGTAACGCTGTCCCTTCGTGCCTCCGTACGAACGCGCCGCAACGCGCTCCCCTCGCCACAGGTGTTGGAGCGGTGCCAAGTAGGTCACGCCGCAGCTGTGCGTTGACGTCACGCTCCCCTCGCAGTGCGCGCTGACGTCACACTTTCCCTCGCCTGCCGCGCGCTCGCCGCAGCACCCGCAGCTGGCGCCTTGTCCGTTCGCCCGCAACACCTCCCGCTACCGCCGCTCGCTCCGCTACCGCGACCGCCGCTCGCTACACCGCCGACTCGTCGGTTCACGCGCAAAAAATTAACACCATCTTCCCAAAGGGAACCCTGATGGGATGCGAAGCACCCGCGTTAGCGCCGTTCAACCCGTGACGCCACCCGTACGCAACGCTGCTGCTTCGCATCCCATCAGGGTTCCCTTTGGGAAGATGGTGTTAATTTTTTTATTCGGGCTCAACGAAAGCCTCTGGCCGGACTTATATATTCTGACGATGGATCGCGTTTATTTAAAAGATGGAAAATGGGTACACTGGCGTAACTCAAAGCAGGAGATGGCCGCTCAAGCACCGTTCAGCTTCGTCCTCCTTCTCGTCTGCCCTCCGCTAGCCTATTATATACATACATACATATATATATATATATATATATATATATATATAGATATATATATATATATGTGTGTGTGTGTGTGTGTGTGTGTGTGTGTGTGTGTGTGTGTGTAGAGCACATGACGCATTGAAGACAACTGAACCGTACTGTGTTTAGAATATCGTCCTTGATTCCATCTTAACACTAGTGATTTCTTCAACGAATATTTCCTCTTAAATTATGTGTACGGCCTTCGGCTTAGTCGCAAACCTCGCTTCTTGAACTGTAAATAGACGGCTCCCAGCTCGCTCACTGTATTCGAAGATGTAAGCATAAGGCTACTGTAACGGTCGGCTACAAGCTCACCCGATTGCACCGTGGGTTCTCGCCTTTACGCACCATTGCCTGACAGTGTGGAATTAGTGGCCGAAGGGGACGAGGGCGTCTTCAGCACGGGTCGCTGATGCGAGGGTATGTTCGCATCAACAACCGTTACACAAATGGAAATATTGTCAATTTATAATAGAAGTCAGGCTGTCACGTGCTCTGAAAAGATTGCAGAACCGCGCGCGACGGGAAAGGAGAATACTATTTTCATACGGGCAATAAGAAAACCTGCTATACAATATTGTAGATAGCAGATTTTACGCGAACCATGTTCAAATATATGAGACCAGGGCATTTATTTTGACATCAATAAAAAAAGAACAGGACTACCACCATTTCTGGATATTCAGAGCACAGCATCGTTCTGTCTCATCAAATGATTGAATCCTTGCACCGTTTTTTATTTTGCAAGTAAAGTTGGAGACATCTGGGTGTATTATACCCAGGGAAGACCTCTGATATTGTGTGCTCAAGACGATAACACCGACTGTCTCAAAAATTACAGCGAGGCGAAAGACAGGCTTCGCGTTATTTGTGCAAATGACCAGGGAACTGCTTTCTAGCGGGACGCGTAAATAATAGTGCTGGCGTTCGCAGTGCTGTGCATGGACAACGTTTCAAGACTGTTCATGTTCACTTAGTTTATGCAACATAGGTCAGAAATAAGAGGCGGGAGACAAGACGTACACAAAACAAAGGCCTTGACTATCGCTTCGTCCTGCCACGTTCATTCTTTCTTCGCTTTAACTCACGCCTCCTGCTTTACAGGCGCACATATGCAGGTTGTAGTAGCCTCAGCTATGAAAGCAATAATCGTTGTGAAATCTAATATAGAACGTACTTTGAACAAAATTACACCGAAGTGGAAATCTTTATATAGGTAAAGTGGGAATACATGTGTAAATTTTAATATATAATAGAAATATATTATAGCTAGGTGATTAGGTATATTTACGTAAACAGAGATAGGCAGGCATAGCTAAACCAAGTAAATTAAAAAAAATTGTATTTATGCTCTTGTGCTTTAAAAAGAAACAAATAAATTTGGTATCTATCACTGACAACCTGTTAGATGTGCCGCTGCGCGCCAAAAATCTACTGATACTGCGCGTGACGAAAAAAAGTCCAATTATTGAACCCGTAAAGGAAACAAAGGTGCTACGCTGACGGACGGTGCGGGCGTGAATGTCTCAAGTGTAACCTACACGACGATATTAATGCGACAACATTAAATAGGTGTCATATTAAATAGGTGCCACAATAAATTCCGGTGTCGGTGTCGGCGTCGTTGGTTTTGCGCGTTAAAACAGCGTTGTCCATGAGCGGAAATTCGAGGTAGATGCTAATAAAGAAAAAACCATTGGCGACCGGGCAATCGAAGCTGGGACCCCTGGCTCTTGAGCTCCATGCGCAACGCGCTCGCCCACCCTTTTCTTCTTTTTTTACCTTGCTGCCTTCTAAACAAGAAGGCCCCACACAGTTTACAGAGCTCACCATAAACGTTTTATGGGCGTTAAAGCATCGAACAAAGATATGACCTCTTGGTCACCATCACATTTATTATATACGTCTTGCACCCTGATAACCATTTCTACAAAACATTCATGCACAAATGGAACATTCGCGTCAAAATGCGTATAAGCTTACACGCGGCGCCATACGGCATGCAGAGTAAGCAACATGATAACATGTGTTGGTTCAATTTCATTGCCAGTGGTCAGAAAACGAATGCCATGAGGGTTTACGGCAAATTTTTCTTTAAAGTTACTTGTAAGTCCAAAAAGAAAATGGCATTGTTACAATCAATGAATGCATGTTCAATAGCTTCTGCCTTATAGCACAAAAAAACCTGCCTCCCCATGGTACATAAATCTCTCGTTTTTCAAGCCACGTTTCCACGGACAACGTCACACTGTGCAGTTTGGAAAAAAAGAAAACTAACACTGGGTGGTATCCACATGTTCCTGACCCTCTTAAGTACGTCCTGTCCTTGCTCTTCTTCAAAAATTAACCAGTGGATTGGCACAGGGACAACCACTGTCAATAAAGTCATTCATAAGATACTTTCTTTTAACGTCGGGGAGATAGTCATGTGAGAACCTTGCTCTGAGAAAGCGTAGGACTTTGCGCATTAAGGGCGACATTGTGCGCCGTGCCGCTATGTCCGAAGGCACCAAGATGTCAGGCAAGGCACCTGACATCATTATTTGAAAAAAAAAAACAATGCAGGAAAGGTTCCCTTTGGTCTCTTATTAACATTCGCTGCCATACCACTTGGTTGGGGAACAGATGACAGAAAGAGGGACCTCGTTTTCTAACTGTACGAAACGAATTGGTTCTTGCTGTTCGCTCCCACGTAGAGCCACAGATAAACGTGGCGAACATGCGGGGTGGCCGAGAGCTGTATCCAATAGATACAGCGTTTGGCCGCACCTCATATATCCTCCTGCCTTCTTCATCTTGAGGCGGGTGCAGCTCTACACGAAACATGCACAATGAAGAAAGCGCACCTGCGTATCTTCTTCATTGTACGTGTTTCGTGTAGCGCTGCACCCAACTCAAGATGAACAGTTACCGACAACCTCAAGTCTCATTTATAATGGTGCCATGTGCAGCGCCGAGGTTTGATCGCGCATATATATGAAATGGCGCAAGAAGACGAGGGAGGCCACGCTGTAACGCAAGTAACTAGTACATTCTACAGAGGGGTGTCGTGACAATTATGTGGCTGGCCGACTGAAGAACATCCCAAGCGGAAAAGAGCGCGATGAGAATGGAGCCAAGCATCGATATCGCGTTCAACTCCTAAGGCTAAGCTAAGGGGCCACACAATTCTTAGTGATCAAGGCGCATCAGCTATTTGGCTATTTACGTTTGAACTGCTTTTTGAATAACTAAACTCAATTTTTATATAAATATGTCACTGCCCTCGTTGTTCTATGGACAGACCAATTTATGCGCGTAATTATTACGACATATCACGCACAATAGCAATCCGGCACGACTGCTGCCTAAGAGTGCTTAAGGACCTTAGAGCAGTGCCTGTTCATAGGTGGCGAATTATACGTCCCGCCAGACATTGAAATCTGTACTTACAACCGCTGCCGACGCCCGGCTGTGTCACAACGAAGACGCCACACTTGGAACGGGCGCTGTAATGCTTCATCTGCTTTTTGAGGATATAATCTGGAAATATTTGTCGATACAAAACGCAAGCGTCTGAAAATTGGTTTCCCGCTTCCCCTTTGCTGCGAATATCAGGCATGTCGTATCTAGTCATAGCGAAGAACCACATAGCAGTAAAATTTCTAGCCTAATGCATTGGTCTGCTTAAGGAACAAGCCCGCACAATTATTTGTACGCTGCAAGCGCCACTGCTGACGACAGTCAAAAGAAAAGGGGGTGAGGGGGTTCTCTCTGAGGTGCGAAGACTGCAACCATCGAAGCAGACAGTCCCACCAAGATTTGTCTCGGTGCGGTAAGTGCTTTCGAGGATTTCGAGCGGAATCGCCAGCAAACGCAACGGACACTAAGACATTAAAGCACGGTGTGAAGGGTTCACGCCGTTTGCTCCATGGATGTGCTGTCGCCACTGATCCCAAACTCAAATAAAATTTATTACTGAGAAAACATCTAAGCTAAAAGCGTAAAAAAATTGGCCGCGTATCTGCGTGCGTCGCTGCAAATGTCGTCGAAAGACGATAGTCTTCTGCTGGCCGCACTACGTATGGGTGGATGGATGGATATTAGGAGCGTCCCCTTTATAACGGTGCGATAGCCGGGCCACCAAGCTCTAGCTTTATTTCTTTTTCCTCTACAAACATTTCTTTTCCTGAATCACATATATTTTCACAACAAATCTTTCTCCTCGCCTACCTATTTTATCTATTACCGTTCTGCTGTGAAGTAGGAATCTTACCCGAACTTCCTTGCGCTTCTGTTTGCTCCATACTTTTGCACCACCAATACTCTAAGCGCCTTTTAATTATCTCTATCGCCGACATGTTGAGCTTTCCCGTGTTACCCCTGAAACCCATGGCCTCCTGTAGGGTAGTGTCCACAGCTACACCTGGGTGGACATCTGTAGACTCAACCAAATATGATCTGTCGTTTCCCTAGCTTTTCCACAGCACGTACATGTGTCTCCTTCTTTATTGAATTTCGTACATTAACAAGAAAAGAGTCGTGAGTATTCCGTATATCCATGCAGTTTCGCACAGGCTTAAGAAAGTGGGAAGTAGATATGGGGTTAACGTTCTGTTTACGGCTCCCAATAAGCTAGGTAGGGTTTGTGCTGCCGTGCATAGAAGAAATGAGCAGATGGAAGGAAAGAAGCGAACGGCTATTGGTCAGGTTAAGCATATAGCCAATAACAATTTTACCGACTGTCGCACAGGTCTGGTTCATAACATTCCTTTTAGCTGCAGACGCTTTTATGTAGGGCAAACTGCGCGTTGTATTCATCAAAGGTTAATTGAACATAGAAGGTCGCTATCAGGTGGAACGCCGTCTAATCTATCTTTGCACTGCCAGGTCTGTAGCTGCACGCCCGAGTTAGACGAAACCGAGATCCTGTACAGACATTAGAATGAAGAGACGCGTGTATTGGTCGAGGCCTGGCATGTCAGTAATAGTGGAAGTGCGTGCGTGAGTCAGCCGTCGATTAGCTTAAACAGAGAGGAGATAGAATGCCTTAGCAGTTGCTTATCGCGTAGATCGGCACGTGTAATCGTTTGACAGGTGGCGCTACCATACCGAGCATGCGCAGATAAGCTGTTTGTCTTCTTTCTTTTTCGCCTCTGTGCTCTGCATCAGTTCTTAATCTGCTTGCTTACCGCCTTTCTAGCCACGACCTGGGACAGGCATCCACTGGAACTATGAGTGATCTCAAGATGACTCACTCGTATTTGTCGTACAATCACACAATATTCCAATGTTCATTTGTACCAAGTCAACGAGACGATGAGGAGGGTACCGAGACGTCGGTGGTTTAGTAGATAAATATACAAATATTTAGAAGCGGTGAAATTTACAGGCTCACAATGAAATCGTTCGCATTTAAAAGAAAGAACACGAAGGCGGCTCATGCTTACGTTGTTTACGTGGGGTTGGCCAGAATACCCATCGTTAATGTAAAAGCTATTCTACTCAAACCTAAATGCATCTCAATCAACCGAAAATGCATCAAACGCTGCGGGATAACGCTGTTCAAGACATTGAGGTAACTATAGAGGTCGCCTCTGCAAAGAATATTTTTTTTTTCGAGATTTTATGGAGATATCCAAAGACATGTGTATGTGGTTGTAGAACCCTTCACTAGCTGTTTCCAGCGCCCTTCTTGGGCATCTCGAGCAAGACTTCTCGCGCCTGTTTTGGCAGTATCATTTTATTCTGGCGCACAGCTGAACACTATAGTGTTGCCTAATTTACACCCACGGTGAGCGCAGATAAGTGGGTGCGAAATGAGGAAACCAGGTACGCTCTCTTGCTTGGATTTTTGTTCAAGGTGCGTGCACTCTGCGGCATAACGTAACTCATATGTGGAGCACCTAGCACCTAGGATGGAATTTGTTTTTGTACAAAGAAAGAGAGTGACAAGCGAGTCACAAATGAAGAGAGTGACAACACCAGCGCAAAGTACATGAACCAAACTTTTATGCAGTGGCACCATACTCGCTTTCAAGACAATGAGTGCCTCAGGGAACAATGTACAGTAAACAGCAAAAGTTTACGGGCTCCGAAACTTCGGAAAAACTTGTACTACCACTTAGCTTCGCAACGTAGCCTCAATTTAAAGGTTTCGATGGGTAGATGTTTTTGCGATGTATAGGCCGTAACCTTTAATTCCAGGCTATTTTCAGAGGCGGAGTGGTGATATGGATTTTTCCGAAGTTTTGGATCCCGCAAGCTTTCGCGGTTGACTGTACCCTGATTACTTGTTCATAGAGCATATCATAGTACAATATACTTCCTATGCGGCTTTCCATAGTGGCACGAATTCCATGTTGATAGCTAGGATTTCCGCAATGTTGGGCCTTATCTTGTAAGGCAAATACCAAATAAAACGTGTTGATATGTACACCAGGTAAATTGACACGACAAGCACGAAATTATACATCGAGGTAAGCTTCGCCAAAATGAAATATGTGCGTATTTACGTGCTCCTTCAGAAATCAGAAGAGCAATGCATCATTGCGTACCGATTCGTAGCGCCACTGTACAAAGGAAACGTGTAGGTTTTTACTTGAGAAGGAGTCTTTAGAATGGAAGGTTCAGTCCTTAACGCGAGTGAACGTTTCCACAAGAGGGAACATTTCTTTCTTAAAAATGGGTGTCTCTCTTTGGCGTCGCTTCACACTACATCTGAGCAAGAGTTCGCGACCTTTTTCTTTTGTGCAAAATCACCCACGTCACTGACCGCAAAAGTGATTTGTCTTACCTGTCTGTTCTCCCGACTCTCCTGGAGGTGGATCTGGTATCCCTGTAATACAACAGAACGACTAGATTAGAAGGATTGCTATAAATAAATGACGCCAACCTCCAAATTCGCCAAGTGTTTTATTGAGATATACCCACTTTATTGAAACCTGATTTTCTTTTTCTGCCAGTACGTAAGAAACACTCCGCGAGAGCGCCAGGCATTGAGGCAGTAGGACCCTGATATTAGCAAAAACGTGAATTTTGCAGGGTATCCTAGTTACCCGCCAGAATATTGCAATAGTGATAGCTGCGAGAAGTATAATATTGCTCCCGAAATAAATGCTGCACATGGACGATGATATATAGCCAGGAGTTGGAACATGGTCTAACAATTACCACGCAACACTGAGTGCATTTTGCACATTGAGGCGTGAGCTGGCTCCTATATGGTAGCGTGCCGACATTGTGCGACTGATGTAGACTGTGGAAGTGCAAACGGAAGGCGCATCGACCCGGCAACATACAAACCCAGTGAATGGACTGCCATAATCCGTGTCTATAAAGGTGGTCAGCCCAGCCTGAAAACAAAGGTTGCACCCTCTCTTTTAGTCCCTGGTTCAGCTAAGTCTTCACTGTGTGCAGTCGGTGCCCTGGCCTTCGCTGCTCCTGCATCTTGCAAGCCGATCACGTGCGTTTAACCACATATACTCGTAGCACACGCAGTGGCGCTGCAAGGTAAAGAAGTTCCTTTACTTCCTGGCGGCACTGTATGAGTCGTTTTCCGACTAAGAGAATTCGCCTTGAAAGGACCGATGGTGCATTTGCATATGCCGCTGCAGGTCGGACCATTAGAAAGCTTCACCTCATGATACACCCTAGCAGTAACACGTTCCCTGTCGCTACCTTTCTCGAGGCAGCCGCCCTACACCTCGTCCAACTAAAGGGCGTTGTTCTCCAAAAGAGCAGTTACCCCGCCTCCGCCTAATTCACACCGCCGCCTGCTGCTGTGCAGCGTCGTCTCGCAAGTCTACCGCAAGGAAACATTGGAGCAGATGCTACGGAACCTCCAGACCCGCTACCCAGGCGCTGATGGCATTGCAGCCCGCAGAATGGGGAGGGCCCTCTCCGAATTGATGACTTGTAAGCGCAGAGCAGTTAGAAACACCGTAGGCTTCATGAATGTGGCGTAAAGGTGCACGCAGTACAAGTACAGACGTGTGGCCTATCGCCCCACCTCATACAGAAAATGGTCTCTGCACACGGCACGAGGACAAGCATGACCTACAAGCCCTGCTGCATCGCAAGCTGCTTTCTCTGTGGGACCCAGCACCTCACGGGCACCGCATGGTACAAGGGGACAAATCCTGCCTGGAAACTACTCAGCCCATGACCTTAGAAGACAGTTTCCACCAAGGAGCACTTTCTCTCGCACTTCACGACCATCTTAATATTTCTCTACGTGGCCAAAAGGACGAACGGCATGACCTCCCAACGCTCGGAATTGCATGCTCTGAGGGACAAAGTAAAGCAGCTCAGGGAAGCCCTCTCCACATTCACCAAATCTTTCCCTCGCGTTTCATCACTTCCATCTCTACTCACCCATCCGACCAGCCTCCTCAGAAAAACAACAGGCAGCCTGAAAGCTTTCCTACATGTTCATGCAGACACACCGAATAAGCGTGTTATGATGAACCTAACATTCGTTCATTCTATTTGTCGGTATATCGTGTCCGATGGTTACTCTGATGTTTCGCCACAGTTACCGACGCAGTGAGTTCTGAGTAGTTCACACAAACTAAGTAGGTCTAGCACACTCACACTAGCTTTTCAAAGAAACACAGAGTACTGATTTCGTACAAGGAGGCTTCCTTAGAACAGCCTATATGTGAACGGTTTAAAAACTGAATGTTCACCAGGCAGGCCGAATGATCTGCTGTCGGTGAGAACAAAGCAAGAGAAGTTATGGCGCAAAATAGACAAATTACGGCATATTTAGGAAATGTTCCGCCGTTGAGGATCTACGGAAGCAGTAAATAGATTTATGGAGATAAATTTGGTTATCTGCTTGCAAGCTGAATGTGTTGTCTTGAAAAAGAATGTCCACAAGACTACGCTCCGCATACTTCGAAGTAGCATATATGTAACCAAGCAAGATAAAAAAAATACAGCATATAATTATGCCGTTTCTTACTTTGCCATTCGTTGATGAACATTGAGGGATATCCATCAGACATATTTAGTTTTGCTTCGAGTTTCACTTGTATGCTGAAATTGTGAAACCTCTGTTTAGTGGGCATTGCTGGGAATGAAAACTTTTCTCGTTAAATTACGAACTTCGCTGAATGCGAAGCCGCTTACGGCACGCGCTAATAGAATACTTAATCTGTGTGCGAACGCGCTCGCCACACCTGGGAGAGCGTACCAGCTGATCGCGCCTTGTCATTTTTTTTTTCGTGGAAGGGATGGTGCATGAAAACGATATGATCTAAACCCTAAGTTATACATATTCTCCACAAACCTCAGCCGCATTTCTTACTACCTTTTTTATTTAGCCATGTGTCTTCCTCACTTCTGTTGGCCTAAGGTGTCGAAGGTAAAAGGATGCAGGAAGAGTTGACAAAGTATCCGGGAATCTCCAGTAGATGAAAACGTCAAGAACTCGTTGTCTTAAATGAGGCGCTGTCCATCTTGCAAATTGTGGGAGTTGGTGGTAAACCATCATCACAATCACACGGTGCTGTAATGTGAAAACTTATCTACATATAGATTTCGGGCATTAAGGCCTTTACGGATTCTTGCGCGAACACCCTGTTTGTGTGAAAATTGAGCCTTGGTAGATTTGCTCCTACAAGATAGAACAGACCTCGGCGGTGTATTACCACGTTACACCCGTTCTCAAACCAAGTGACCTCACTGGATACGGAATAGCGATTGTGCACGCTTCACGCCTTGGGCACTTTCATCTGCGTTTCACACTATTACTTGCGGCCAGGCTGGCCGCTTCCGTCTACGGGGGAAATTGTTGTTGTGGCCTCTGTAACTGGCATATACACACGAGGGCGATTGGCCACGCTACAGGTAATTATATATGCAACGGGAAACTTCAAAGGCTTAGCCTCAATCTGAGAAAAAATAAAAATTAAGGTAGCGTTTGTAATTAACAAAAAGGATTAAAATTTTCTGAAGGAAACATTCGCAATGAAACCCTGTGGTCGACAGCGCTACCAGCGTATTCTTCCGGAGGCTTCGATGAATTTATGCAAAGGTGACAAAACAGCATTATGGCTTCTTCCATCGCGAGAAGCACCAAAATATAAAAGATCTGATGTGGTTAAAGCTAATCAATGTAAGTAGTTATGCGTAAATCGTCTTCCTCATCCTCATTCGCAACAAGCCATCATCAATCGTCGCGCGTGTTCCTTCGTCGGCGCCATGTTGCCTGTTCGGTATAAAGCGTCGACTGAACCGTGACACACACACACACACACACACATATATATATATATATATATATATATATATATATATATATATATATATATATATATATATATATATAGCGTTGCTGAGCTGCTTATTTATAACTCGTGACCATCGCCTGCTTCGCAGCCCTGTCGGTTTTTGGCGGCGGTACACCGGGATAGATGCGATGTTAGTGCGTACGTGGAATGTTTAGAGCACTGCAATCGCGGAGCGGAAGCGGCTATATCACGTAGTATTTTCTTGTTTCGCGGGCATCTGCTCTCAGCTGGAGAACAGTAATTATGAAAAGACAGAAAGTTAGGAACTTCTAATTTGCCATTTCGCAGAACACTCACAGCTTTTCTAGGGGAATTATTTGCGTAACTTCGTTTTATCTGTGCTTAATTGAG
This sequence comes from Hyalomma asiaticum, assembly GCA_013339685.2. Lineage (NCBI taxonomy): Eukaryota > Metazoa > Arthropoda > Arachnida > Ixodida > Ixodidae > Hyalomma > Hyalomma asiaticum. Next base: position 19,061 of record JABSTT010003095.1, read on the forward strand.
TAATCTTGTCTAATTAACCAATTAAGCGGCACATAAAAATAGTCTGACCCGCTGCATACGATAATAAGAAAAAATAAGAAAAAAAATCGCACCATCTTCCCAAAGGGAACCCTGATGGGATGCGAAGAAGCAGCGTTGCGCACGGGTGGCGTCACGGGTTGAACGGCGCTAACGCGGGTGCTGCGGTGAGCGATGATGATGATTGTGGTTAGCTAAGGAAAGGACGCTAATTTCTGCAGCCCATGTAGGGAGCACGGCTAAGCGTCCGTGGGGGTGGGGGAAAGGGAGTGAAAGAGATAGAGAGGAGAGAAAGGTCCTACTGGAGGGCTCCGGAAATTTAGACCACCTGGGGTTCTTTAACGTGCACTGACAACGCACAGTACACGGGTAAAGAATCGTTTGAAGCTGGGGTAGGCCTTCCGGCGTCCTCTCCATCGCAGATAAACGAGCCGAAAGAGTGTTACCACTCGATGTGCGCTCGAGCGTTGCGAGCGGTGGAGAGGGTGAAGCGAGAGAGAGGTGACACGTACGTTAGGCGCGCGTCAGGTTTCCGTCCGCCGCGGTGGTGTAGTGGTTACTGTACTCGGCTGCCACCCAAAATACGCGGGTTCGATCCCGGCCGCGGCGGTCGCATTTTCGATGGAGGTGAAAATGCCAGAGGCCCGTGTACTGTGCGTTGTCAGTGCACGTTAAAGAACCCCAGGTGGTCTAAATTTCCGGAGCCCTCCACTACGGCCTTTCTCTCCTCTCTATCTCTTTCACTCCCTTTCCCCCACCCCCACGGACGCTTAGCCGTGCTCCCTACATGGGCTGCAGAAATTAGCGTCCTTTCCTTACCTAACCACAACCACCCCCACCAGGCGGCAGCTGCGGGCGCTGCGGTGAGCGCGCGGCAGGCAAGGGAGAGAGTGACGTCAGCGCGCACTTCGAGGGGAGCGTGACGTCAACGCGCAGCTGCGGCGTGACCTACTTGGCACCGCTCCAACACCTGCGGCGAGGGGAGCGCGTTGCGGCGCATTCGTACGGACGGAGGGACAGCGTTACACAGGCTAGTCAAAGAGCTGCTTCGCATCTAAAATGCGTTTGGTCGTGTCGTCTTGGGGTGCATCGGCATATTTTTAAACCCTGGCTAAAGATAGCCGGGACACCCTGTACATTTATTAAGTGGTCACTTCAAAGGGACTTTACTGCAAAGGACCCATCTATCCCATCGGTAAATAAGCTGGTTATGAAATGATCAAAATGCTTTTTCCTGATAGCTTAAAATAACGTCATTCACGGTTTAAATTTTGTGAAATATAAGACGTGCAGGAGCCCATACAGCTGCCTCGGTGATGTATCGGTGTTAGCCTATTGTCACGTGGTTGTGACACACGTAGCACTTGAGACGAAGCACGCAGGACTCAAGGTGATGTCAGGCGAACTGTTTATTGGGTGAACTTGTGCCCAGCAAAACAAGGCCAATCACAACTCACAGCAACAGCGGCGTGAACAGTCGTCGGTCGACGAAAAGACTGACAAGCGGCGCAGTGCGTCGGCTTTTATAGACATGGCTTAACGCCTTCTCGCATTATCTCTGGAATTCCAGAAGTTACTCAAGTGTGCGCGTCAGCATGCAAAGTTTCAGGAATTATCGATACGCTTCCCGAAGTGACTTGCAAGATAAACGCGGCTTGCGTTGGCATAACAGAAAGTGATAACTGCGCTCGCTGCAAACAATCAAAGCAAGCGCGCCATTTACAGGAAGGTGATGACGGCGTTCACAAATGAACCGCACGTCTCACTATGATGCCTTCTAACGTATGATGCGCTTGAACTACAAATGGCAACCTTCAAGCTTCATTCACGGTGAAGCAATGACCTAGAAACAAACGTGGTTCAAACCAAAACGTCTGGGAATCGAACCACCGACCTGAGGGTTCAAGCCGGAACTCTGTGGATATTCAGAAACGCTGAAACCCAATTTGACATGGCCTGTCAAGGTTGACGCTCAATAACGTTTGACCCGTGTCCGCAAGTTGAATGATGGTGTGAGACGCCGTGATTCAGTTATTAATCGTGATGTAACTAACGAGAATCTTTTTTTATTGGTTACATGACACATCAAGCACATTCGGGGTGCATTTTTAGTCTTTCATACCGATATTGGTGCCTACCTAGTCAGCGAGACTTAAGTTTGCGACTTTTTTTGCGGATTTTCACTACAACTATTTGCGCGAAGCTTTGAAAATGGCGAAGGCCAAGCGCTCGCTTTAGGCTTATTTCGTTAAAAATTTAGCTCAGCAAAGACAAGAAAACACGTGGACACCGCTACAGTTCACATATTTCTCGTTCTACATCCGGCACTTTCGTGCACGGGTGGTAAGCGCTGAGAATTCTGCTGTTCTTGCTCCCTAGGCAACCGCATTCCTAGAAACTCTTAACGTTGCGGCTTTCCATAATATTATATAATTTTATGGCATTCCTGCATAGCAACTCTCTGAAAAATGACGTCGATTTTTGTGAATACAGCGAAACACCTGAGGAAATGATCATGGGGAACCGCGAAGTAATTCGTTGTACACGTCACTTTATCATGGGAATCAAGCGCTTTAGTTGCGCCAATAATGTAGATAAATATACTGAGACGCAAAAAGGCTTTATCTTCAGGATAGCTTCACACGGCGCTAGGCGAAAAAGAAGTATAGAAATCTGATGTGCACACATTTATTGCTCAGTGAATGCGGAACCAATGCTGGCCCAATGCCGTCAGGCTCACAGCGCGTTGCGGCGTGAGGCCAGGAAGTGGAGACAGATAGTGCATTTGGAGTGCTTCGGATCCCGCTACAGCTACAGGAGTAATCATAAACTTTGGCTCCTTTGTGAGGAGGAGGACGAGGAGGGAGGAAAGACAGGGAGGTTAGTCAGTGCTGAGACCAGCTGGCTACCCCGTGCATGGGAAGAGGGGTAAGGGGAATGAAGGATAACAGAAGGGGCTCCTTTGTGAACTCTTCATCATGGCTGAGTTGTCCCTTTTTACACTGATTGATATCCACGATGTCCTTAATTGTTAAGCCGGAGCAAACGAACACCTCTAGTCAGGTAGGAGAGCAGACCACGGCATCATCACCTACACCCCCCCCCCCCTTTTTTTTATTACCTGGGTTGTTAGCTCGGAATAAGTGTTTAGCCCCGTTGCTCAGTTTGTTTGGGCGCTGGCGCATTGGGTCTACGTCTAAGCGTATTATTATAATAGCAATGATGTGGACATTGAACGAGGCTTTGGCTGTCGCCGTCATGCACAGAATATGTATACAAGTATGTATACACAAATGAAAATCTCTAATAAAGAAAACCTTAAAGAATTTTTTGCCACGCGCTCTTGCAGAAATTCGAACCCCCGATCGCTCCGTTACCAAGTGAGCGCCCAGCCGAGCAGCTCAGAAAACTACGCCACGGAGCATCCTTGCCAGCGACACTAGCGGCGCCCATTACATGTATAGATATATACCATTTGCACCTCTTAAGTAGGTTCGTTGGGGCTTCCATCGTGCGATGGCGCAAGATTCTCAACGCTCGCGGAGAACTACTTATTGCTGCCTTTAAAGGTGGCAACATGCCAAACTCTTTAGCTTGCTTGCAAGTAACGTGTTGTGCGCGTGGCCCGCTGCGGCAGACATGGCCGTCTCCTTACAGACGTGAGTCTCGGAGGTGCCTTCCGCCGAAGAGGCCCGTGTTTACACGTAGTTCCTCCGGGGAGGGTACGGTGCTCTCGCCGGCTAGCTGACTACATCGCGTCGGTCGACGACGGTGTTTCTACCGTATGTTTCTACTCCGTAGCCACGTAACTTCGTTCCAAGTGCCTCGCATATCGGCGCAACGCCGGCGTTGCCCTCGCCACATAGCGGTCAGGCGTATGCTTCTGCGAGTGTCGGAAGGAACGCGGTCTTTTGGTGCCGCTGTGCGGGGCCAAGTTTCTCGACGGCGCAAAGTGCGTAAAGCTCACGCTGCTTAGCGCGTTCAAGCGGTGCAAGCGCGCCCAAGCAGAAAGTAAAACGTGATCTAGCTCGCCGCCCGGCTGGGCCACTGTGTCTGCCGCTCGACCGTCCCATGGTACTTTACAGCACCAAGCCACCGCGTCTCATCATACCGCTCGTCGAAGAGCTCCTGCAGAATGCTACTCGCGCTGAACCAAGGCGCGTTTACTTCTTATGTCTTCATTGCAGCACTGTCATTCAAAGCCTATTCAAGCCTGCAGCCGCAGCAACTGCTCGCAAATATGTCCAGGGCAGCGCGTCTTGCGTGCAGGTCGTGGCTATACGACGTCAGCGAGCCGAGGGCGCTGCTCGCGTTCTGCATACCGTAAAGTGAACGCTTTCTTATGAGCCCAATTTCCACAGTGCAGTGCATGCGCAATGCCGACCATACAACAGCAACATGGAACCTAAGTAACGTGTGAAGGCCTGCCGACGGCCGCTGTTTTCCCATCAGTATGACTCTTCTGCAAGCGGCATGTCGTGGACATTCCTCGCCTTCGTGCGAGTCTGGCCACGCGTAGAACACTCCATGCTTACTTAATAAGCCCACGTTCCCTAAAATTCAGATTGCCCCTAAGGTATAGACTTTCTTCGCGAATTAAATTATGTATTGCTGTAATATCCATTGACTCGCCCTTCTGTCGAAACTGAGTTTTTGTTGTGAGACAACTGAGCGACTGGGATTTGGAAACTTTCTTCGTACAAAATGCGAGTGCATTGTCGAGGTCTACGCTGTAGAGGCGTTCGCAATATATAGGAAACGTAGGAATCTGGCCAGGCGTCACAACAAGCTTCGTTTTAGAGGCTTTATTGTCGCAGGAGTGTTCGTTTTAGACTATAAACGCAGTTTCATTCGATACACATCATCCACGAATTACTTAAACAGAATGAGCTGTAATATTTTGCGTGTTCTTTTGCTACCCTTGGTGTAGATTTAATGTGGCTGATAAAATAAATGCGGCACTTTCCACCCATGGTTGTAATATATGTGATGCGAAGTAGTCAGCAAGAATCTAACTGCATACACTGCATTGTTTCTCCCAGGCCAAAGTATTACGGATCAACTTCTTCAGCAATCTCTGCATTTTGTATGCCAAAAGCACGACATGATAATCAGGCACGCCGCCACAGCGGGTCTACGGGCATGAAACGAATGAAGGTTGTCTTGAAAGGCAAAAGAAATTTGGAAGGACTAGTAGTGTAGCTGGCACACTCGCGGTAAGCTTCACTTGCCCTCCATTTTCGTGAAAAGGGAAAGGATTGTAATTCTTATTTTTGTTTCTGCTGGTTCACAAGAGTCAGTGTTGTCGCGCCACGTTTATAACTTTTACCGCTCTGCTTTGGAAGATGCTACAGTTGCTCTACATGCATCTACCCGCTAACACAAAAGAGGAAAAAAATACAACTGACAAAATGCTGATATAGAAGGCTTGTTCTATTTGCCTGCTCTACCTGCGTGAGTTGGGTGCAGCACTTGCCTATACGTTTTACAGCTGCAGCGCGCGCCCTCTGCACTTGCCTTCTCGCGTTGGAAAAGTGCAGTCTTAGTTCTCGTCGAATTCACGCTTTTGGTGCATTCACTTCGGAGCAAGTGCCGACCACTTCCCACCTGCACGTCGACTTGTCTCTTCGTGTTTGGCTGCCACGTTTCGGCGAGTGTGCGGAACTGTTGGAACCGGTCTTGCGCACTGGCGCACCGTGAAGACCATGCACGGTGGGAAGAGTCCTAGGAACTAATGCAGTCAGTGAAGATCAAATCGAGGAAACCAAGAGTTACCGTTATCGCGAAAGTGACGGCCGTGGTGACATGCTGCTTGCGTGATTACACGCCTCTTACAGCAAAGAATAAACAGCCAACATACTATATCAGTTGCGGCGAGTGCTGAAGCTAGCAAGAACTACGGTGCTCGACAATGAGTGGGCATATGGTAGGTAATGACGTGAAGACGCTCAGTCCCAGCCGTCGCACGCAAGTTACAAGGTTTAAAAAGTACTTACACTTTCTTGTCATCCATCGCAAACTCGTAGAAGAGAGTCACCGTGTCTTTAGTTAGGTCTTGTGTCGTGTAATAGACGCATGTCTCCGGTTTCCCATTGTAGTACTCATTAGTTTTGCGAGAGAGTACCCAGATCCTCTCGGAAGTATTCAAGAACTGAAAAAAAGTACTGTAGTTTATTTCTGTCTATTCAACAATGTTTTCAGTGGCCAAATAATCAGTTAGGCTAAATCGACACTCTTACATAACTACAAGACCAGAGTAACTACATGCACAGGGTATTTTTCCGGCTCCGCCACGGTGGCCTAGTGGTTACGGCACTCGGCTGCTGATCCGAAGGTCGCCGGATAGAATGCCGGCTGCATTTTAGTGGAGGCGGAATGTTGAGTCCCGTGTGCTGTTCGATGTTAATGCACCTTCGAAATTCCTGGAGATCTCCACTAGGACATCTCTCATAATCAGCGCTGGTTTTGTGGCGTTAAACCCAACAAACCAATCAATCACGGTATTTGTTCCCAGAAGGCGCGAAGCCCAAAGGCAAACAGGTGAATGAATAAAGAATAGAGGTCGGCAAAAGCAAATTACTCGCCGTTTGCTTTTCATGACGCCGATTCCGCCACAGCCTGGGACCCCGCGATTTGTGTTTGTAATGTATTAAGGCTTAAAGACCTATAACACTGACCATCTGACATCGTCCTGCTATACTGTAGTTCAAAACCGCTTAGAAACACGCACACTGCCACTGCTTCTTGCCATGAGTGTTTTGTATAATGTCGAACGAAAACATGGTCGTTGGAAAACGCTGATCTTGTTCTCTAGGTTGGATACAACATGCTTAGCAAGTAGTGCAATGGACAATCCAAGGTTTAATGACAAATTGACAAGGCAGTGCTGCCTTACTACGAGTGAAGCCACAACATCGCACGTTCTGTTATCTAAAAAAAGGGCAGGGATAAGGAGCATAATTTGGAAATTCAGAACCTAACCAGCTGGGTGTCGGACCATCCCGAGGCAGCCTCTGGGGGAAGAGAGGGCGAAATAATTCTGGGAAGGGCAGTTAGAGGCGCGAGGGAGTGGCAAAGGTTCTCCGCACTCTGCCTGGGGAGGCGGGCTATAATGATATCGAGGCACCCCATTATGCATAAGAAAATTAGCGTTATTTCAGTTCCTAACAGGTCGGATAGGGTAATATGTGAGCTAACCGGTCTAGCGGACTCGTCTCAAATTTTCCCGAAAATTAATCGCACATCATTCCAAAAATTGTGCGACACACTCTCACAAAGAAGTGGCGGAAAACAAAAAGAAATGTGTCGCTAGGCCATGTGCACAAAGCTTCGTATCTCAATCAGGCAGTTAGAAAATGTGTGGGCATGTGCTCGCGGCCACACGTGCAATAAATGCTTTACAGAATACGTGCATAGAACTTATACTTTTACAAGTCATCTATAATTCCAGCAAATGCAGGCAGGTGAGACTAGTCGTTTTGGAAGGCGATAACGTACCAATTTTGACATTGAATCATGTGGTTGTTTGTTCATCGTTCTTCGAGTGAACGGGTCGGAGAACGGGTGATTTATTATATCTGCTTACAGTTTTAAGCACTCGTCTCGGCTTAGTGTTTCTGGTAAGGTTCTCAGATGGCAGGCTACCTAGGTCAGTGGCTTACGGGGTCCGGCACGATCGACATTCATTTAAATAGTGTGTGTATCTGATGCGTACTGAAGTAAATGCAGCCAGAAATGTAACATCGCTCGCGATAGATTTATTCGCCCTGCACGCAAAATGCATGTTCTAGCAGCAACAACGTTCATCGGCTCCTACCAGCCGATGAATAGCGCTCTAGGTTAAGCTAACTTTTCACATACGCTTTCGCACAATTTCTGGGTATGTTATGTGTGGCGACTGAGAATGAAAATCACGAGAAGTCATACGAGCGTTCCGAGGAAGAACGTTCATTCCTAAGAAACCGTTATACCTCTGAAGCCTGCAGTTTCAAAACGTGTTGGTAGTGTGTACGAGAACATGCCCAGAGAAATTCACTGAGACTGACTATCCTTAAATTTGAGGAGTTCCAATCTAAAAAAATACTTTGGCTTACGTAACTGAAATGTTTTTCACGTATTCAGTGCATCAACCGAATCCATGCCTCCGTCTCAAGAGCAAGGAAAGTGAACAAAGTTGCTTCCAATAACAAAACAATATCTGGAAACACTCCTCTACCGTATACTCAGATTTCGGCCTAAGTATCTAGAACAGCAAAAATGGATGCAAATGATAGGCATAGGCATGTAAAACAATTCTCACATCATAGAGTGCTTGCATTGGTAGCCCAGTGCTGCGAACATCTTCTGAGCCCGCATATGAGGCCCACAGGATCAGCAAGAGAAAATGACGCATGGTCGGCTGCAGTCTCCAGGACAGGGAGAACAGTGTTGAGCTATGCCTCGTCTATTATATACATATGATAACCGGCAATGCATGCGAAATACTTATGTTGCTGCTTGCGTATACCGCACATTATTTTTTTTTTCTGGGGCAAGCATCCGCGTCAGATATAAATTAGCGTTCACGAAGAAAATATGCTATAAAACACAATGAGAGATGCTTAAGCTGTTCTGGAAACCTACGCGCAGCCCAACGTGCAAGTACTTAGGCAATGACACATTTGCAAAAGCAAAGTACGCCGCTTATACATTTGCTTATCCATCGTTCTGGTTTAGTACATTATTAGTAATAGCAGGGAGCCGTTATTCATGTTATACGCATCGTTTTTATTCAACGGGAGGCTTCTAGAAAATCCAAACGGAATAAGACCTAAATGTAAAGAATTTATGGAAGTCCCTACTTATCGCCTCGGAAATGTAGGCGCAAAGACAACACTTTCGATAACTGAACATGCGTATAGGGTTTCGTACCCGGAACACTCAGCAACCAATATTGCGTGAATCCAATTTGTCATTAGGTATAAAGTTTAGCATTCGATGACGTTGCTTAGCGCATACCCTCCAGTCCGTGTAGTTGAGGAATAGCGGTAGCGCCACACGGATTCAGTTATCACGGATCTTCACGCAAAATGAGGAGCATGTGAAGTGATTGATGTTATCAGATATCGCTTGTACGAGAAATACATCCGTTCACTTTCAAGTCAAGCGTTAGCGAACTGCAAGGGAAAAAGACGCGAGTTCTTGATGTTTAGTGCATTTACAGTCCACACAGTTTTTTCAAATTGGCTTTCAGGCACACGCGCAGTCGCGCCTCGGTGGTATAGTGGCTAAGCCATGATGCCGCTAATTCGAGGGTCGCGGGATCGAATACCGGCTTCGGAGGCTGCAGTTAGATGGAGGCGGCATGTTGAGGCCGGTGTACTGTGCGACGTCAGTGCACGTTAAAAAACTGCGCGTGGTCGAAATTTCCAGAGCCGTACAATTCGGCGTCTCTGATAATCATCGTGGTTTCGTTACGTTAAAGACCAGAAAATAATCCAGGGAGACGCACAAGGCTTTCATCGCAACTCTTGCATTTACCAGTCAGCGATGTTGACCAGAGGGAAAGGTTCCCCAAATCAACGAAAAGTGTAAGACGCGTAAGAATTGTGGGAGTCATGCGCGCAGACTATCTGGAGATAGGGCCGCGAAGTGCACAGTGGCGGTGCGCATGCCTATATGCTTGATAAGCGGCAGGGCCAGGTGACTTTGATTTTGGCTGATCGGCAAAGGTGAAATGCTGCCGCGCCTACCTGTCCTGCCTGGTTTGACAGCTGATGTTTGGCTGCTCAGGACTCTGATGACTTGCTGCTATGGTGCCGCGGTGGTCACTGCTGACGAGTGTGACGGCGTCGGGGTATGAGTGAATGGCGGGTTTCGCTGAAATAAATTGTTTTTTATTTGTTTATAGAGGCCTCCGTAGCATTTATTCGAATACGGATGGGATGCAGCAAGCCCTGTACCCCGACACATTGCATTTTCCGGCCCGAAACATAAAATTACCTGATCTCAGCTCGTCGCCTAATGCACAGCGTTACGAACATTGAATGATTGCTAGCTTTTGTGCCCCAAACAACTTTAAGTATGAGTGACCGCCGTATTGGAGGGCCCTGGAAATTTTTGACCACATGGGGTTCTTTAACAGCACTGACATCGCACAGTACACGGGCCTCAACATTTCACCTCCATCGAAATGCATCCGCCGCTGCCGTGATTTGCTCCGGCGACCCTGGATCAGCAGCCGAGTACCGTAGCCACTAGACCACGTGGCGGGGCAGAGTTACGAACAGGTGGCTTCAACTGTTCCAAGTAGAAATATAGAACAAGGCATTATTACGGTGGTGAAGTTTATGATGCACCCATGAAATACTCAATGTCCCACTGAAATCCGAGTTATGCGCCGTAATGCTTATGTCGCCAGTGGGCATAGGGTACCGGCAGTTTTCGTCTCGTTACGCCCCCCCCTTCCACCCCCCTACCCCCTCCTCCTAAAGGAACGCAGGGGTTATCAGAGCAAGTATTTCACGAACTTGTTCGCCGCACGTGACTGGCCGGCGCCGCTCTAGTGTCGGCAGCTCCGGGGCTCAGCCAAAATTTAGGTGTTGTCAAATTGATTTCGTTTACCTGTCATTGTGGTTCTTGCGCTTCCGCTTCAGTCACAAATGCGACTGCCATGGCCGCCGTTCGATTCCGCCACCTCTAGCTTCGCAGGATGACACGTAGCCGACAAGCTGCCACGCGGTTGCTAACTCCCTGCCGCCGTGTGCTAAACGGATTCGCTCGTCAGCCAGCCTCAAAGAGTGCAGTGACTCCAACTTTTTTTAAAATAAGTTCACACCTGTACAAAAGGTCGTGCAGATGAAAAACATTTTAATATGGCATTATCGTCATTCGAATCTCAGATCTTAAATGCATGGTAATTATTTCGATGGTTCAGCAGTAATTTTGTCTTGTTCAAGAATTCGCGGGCTGGGAAGCTCGTCGTTTACGAGAACTGTTTTTGAATTCCCCTTAAAAGCAGTTGCTAGGAGGAATAAGTGTTCCGAGACTTTCACTGAAACATTTTTCTTTTCCGAAAAGAAATTTCCATCTCCGGCTATGCGGCCGTCGTACGTTTGCGTACTAAGTAATGAGTTAGCTCTAAACAGTTAAGTCTAAGAAAGAAATACTACCAACAGGCGCTGCCTCTCCTCGCGTTAGGAATTTTCACACATTCTCGAGCTAAAGTTCTTACACTAAGAATAATCAGTACAATGCCAACATACAGCCATAGGCTGTATGTTCCCCTCATACAGCCGTGGGCATACAGCCCTGGCCTGTACGGTAAAACGTTCTAACCAGTTGTGTTTTATCCTTTAAACATTTGTACGTATTACCTAATTTCCGCTTCATAAACACACTCAGAGGCGGGGGCTAAGGCAATGAGTTTTTTTTTGTTCGGACATGCCTGCGAGCACGACAGGGAGCTTTTTGGTGCGATTTGCGGTGTGAGCACTCTTTAAAGCGAGTTCGCAGTGGACATTTTTAGTCAAGCGCGCGCAGGCGCGATCGCATCGCCGAGAGAACAGGCCTTGTAATACTCGAGATATCGTAGCGCGTCACTTGATTAGGACTTTAAGGGTTACCTCCTCCAATCGACAGCCTTTATCATGCCAATGCTTCGGAACCCCTCGTGAAGGAGTTACAATTGATGGTTGGTGATAGGTTGCTTTTAAAGGAGGCCATGGCTATATATAGAGGTGATTTTGAGGGTGGCCCTGCCATATACATGCACAGCATCGTTGCCGCCACACCTTTTCGCTGTTGATGTCAGCCCACAAATTATTCACTACTCAAATGTTTTCTCGCCCTTTTGCTCGTCTCTAAATAATAATAAGAAATCACAGTTTCGCCAGAAGGGCGAAGCAATGATTGAGATAGCAATGCATGATGTAATATACGAAGAAGAGTGGCACATATAGGGGCACTCTGAATTGTAGTGAATGTGGGCTTATTAAGTTAGCATGCAGTTCCGTAAAGTATCATGTGACCTTCGAGTGGCAGAGACGAGGGCCCAGCAGAGCTGCGAGCTAAGTCATGTTGTTTTGATGTCTTCTGGCACGCGCTTCACACCAGGCGACCAGGCTAAGCAGCCTGGTCGCGCGCTAAGCAACTGGGGTTCTGGAAAGTCACACACGCACCAGACAGTACACGGGCCTCAACATCACGTCTTCGTCGAAATGCCGCCGGCGCCGCCAGCATTTGACCCTGCGAGCCTCGGATCAGCGGCCGAGTACACAGCCACTAGACGAGCGTGGCGGGAATAATAATAATAATAATAATAATAATAATATCACGAGGAAGTTGAGAAGAGTGAAGCAAGTTTTAATGCCATGAGCAGTGAAGTTTCCCAAATGGCGAGAAAAATTGGTGAACTAGAAAATCGGACCCCGCGTAATAATACTCTCATATACCGCGTGAAAGCAATCGACGAGAACATACTGCAGCACTGGAAGCGCTCCTAACCAAAAATTTAATGCATGATATTCTAGGCATTCAGGTCGAAACGTGTGCGTCGAACCGGTTTCAAGAAGGCAGGGCGAGATCACCCCATTATACTAGGCGTCTATGAGTTCGCAGAAAAAATGTCGCTTCTTAGCAACTGTTTCAAAGTGAAGGGGAAAAAAATTTCCATTTCACAAGAACTGTGCGCCGCAATTCCCGAAGTACGTGGGAAGCTATGGAATGCCTCGGCAGCCAATCGCAGCGACGGCGGTAAAGTTCCGCTCCTTTCTGATAAGCTAAGGAATAATGAAGAACTTTGCGTCTGGAATAATTATTAAAATAAAATGATGCATTTACAACGTTCGAGGGATCTGAAAAAATACCACACATGCTGATGGAAGGTTGATTGGCTCGGGGACCATTTTCGCTACGTTCCGACAAACATGTGATCGAAACACGATCCTCCGGAGTAGTTGATTGGTTGGCTTCGTTGTAGCATCTCATTCCAAAGTTATCCCTAACAAAGAATAAACTACTCTCAGAGGGTTTGTCGCTTCGCTGGGCTCCTTGAGCGAGCATTGCTTGGTTTTATTTGCGAAGCTGTCGAGCAGGATGACCTTGTTCCTTTTCTCAAGCATT
>JABSTT010003096.1:0-33210 GCA_013339685.2 Hyalomma asiaticum
CCCTGTTTGATCAGTGACACACTTGGCTCTCTTCGCATATGTTGCTGCAAAACCTCTCATTTTCTGTTCAATCGCCCGCTGTGTGGTTCTTTACTTCCTTTCTAGGTTCTTTGTAATTCTCGATGTTTCTGCCCTGTATGTCAGTACTCGCAAAATGCAGTAGTTATACGATTTCCGTTTGACTGATAGTGGTAGGTTTCCGTTCATGAGATGGGTATGTCAACCGTATGCGTGACATGTCATAGTTCTTCTATTCTCGATTTCTTTTGCGTGAGTGGTTTCTTATGTCAGTAGCTATCCTAGATACATGTATTCTTGCACGACTTTGAATGTCTGGTTTTCAGTCCTAAATACATATTTTTTCGCGGTGCCACTTAGCATTATATTTGTTTTCTGCATGTTCATCCCTAATCATACCTTAGCGCTTTCTCCGCTCAAATCTTCAATGATCTTCTGCAGTTCGTCGCCATCATTGCTTGAGAGCACTATGCCGTCGGCAAAGCGTAAGTTGCTCAAATACTAGCTTTTAATCATCAGCCGTGTTTCGTCCCAGTGTAATCTTTTGAAGATTTCTTCTAAATGATGCAGTAAATAGCATTGGAGAACTCTATCTCTTTTTCCGACACCTTTCTGTATTGGGATTTCCTGCTTTTCTTAAGGAGGAGTAGGCTGGCTGTAGAATCTTCGTTAATGTTCGCTATAGTTTTTACGCAGCTATCAGGTATTCCTTGACAGCGCAACACCTCCAGAACTGCTGGTATCTCTACCGAGTCAAAAGCCTTTCGTAGTCTACGAAACTCATATGGAGGGCTATTTGTATTCAGATGGCTTCTCGATTACTGGATTGATCGCATGAAGGTGGTCTATGGTAGAGTACCCTTTGTAAACCTTGTTTGCCCTCTTGGTTGGTTAAATTCAAGTGTGGCTCTTATTCTGCTTGAGATAACCTTTGTGTATGCTTATACAGTGCTGACCACCTTCGAAAAATTCAGCCCTTAAGAAAGTTCACCCGGTCACAGCCTCAGCGCAGGTTACCTTGGCATCAAGAGTTTCTTTGTAAAAGATAAGCACACACACACAGACAATTATACTGCCGGTGTATAGTAATGAGCAAGCTAAATAACTGTTTTATTCCGGCCTTCTTTAGCTAAGTTTCCAAATTCAGTTGCGCCGCTGTTGACAGGAACTAGACGCCCTGCAAAGCATGAATGCAGTATTTTGTTTAGTGTTGTAAATTTGTTTGGAGGAGCAGTTCCTTTTTTTCGTTGTACGCTTTATCAAACAGAACAGAAGAAACTCATGGCAAGCGAACGACGAAGACCACGGATCCTAGATCATGAAGGAACAGCGCGTGGGCACTTTGGCAAAAGAGAGATCCTCTCTTTCAAGATTCTTTTTTTTTCTTCTACCTCGCATCACCAACCTAGTCCCGTTATGAAGAAACAGGCTCCTTGAAAAAGGAAAGATAAGTGGTGCTTGGAGCTAGGGGGGTGAGCTAGCTATTCCATTTTGTCTAGATATGAGTGCGTCCACATTTCTCTGATGTTTTGGGACACTGCGTGGAGGGGCGTGTCCGGCACAGAGGCCGTCGGGACCGACCCTCAAGGGGCCGATGCGGGCAGCTGGTCACGGAGCGAAGCAAAGTGCTATTGCCATTGTGTGATTGAAGAGGACGCGGCAAGAATCGCTGGCATTCAGGTAAATTGAATGGCTGGGGAGCAGCTTCACGTGTGCGAAAGCAGCTCGAAATGTAGAAGGCATGAGAGTAAAAGAACGGCCGAAATAGCCTAGTCACGACCTAGGTATTACCGGCAAGATTCGATTCTGGCTGTTCGTGGAATTACGTTAGGTTCTTTTTATGTTGTGTGCTTGGTTCAAGCTAATCTGCTCGGCCTCAGTGGGGACAGCGGTCTCTTGGCGCGCTATTCACGATTAGACGAATAGGACCAATACCCTCTCCAAGTCCAGTGAAACAAATTGCCTTGGCATGTAGTGGAGACTTGCCACCAATAAAAAAGCGAGCGAAAAGGCCAGATTCTTCATCAGCGGAGAAATATTGTCGAGGAGCTGACATTTGGCGCCCAACCCGAAAATCAGTTATAAAACTCACACGAAGACAGAACAGTGAAATCATACCATGACGACCACGCGCCAGGCTTTCTTTCTTCTCCGCTCAGAACTGCAAGTTTTATTTCTTCAAACGTTTATTTATTTATCACGTAATACGCTCCGGCCCAAAGCCATTATGGGTGAGGAAAGAAATACGATTTTCATTACTTATGCAATGTTAGTTAAAATAGAAAGCTTACGCACGAGAAAGGCAGGTAGGTTGGTTTGCTTTTAATACGATGCCAGCTAGTGCAGAACGAAACACGTAATGATCGGTAATGCGGACGAGAGATCAGGAAAGGCAGTTCTAGTTGAATGTTCTGCGTGTAAAGCATTGGTAAATGGAGTGTGAAGTGTATTAGTAAATGTCTCCTATATCAAGTGTCAAGGAAAATAGTCTAGACTTTTGTGTCTCTTCTAACAGGAGATTAATGTTACTCGAAATATTGATTTGATATGGGGACTGTCATAATGACTAGGGACTATGTATGTTTCAAAGATTGACTGCACATTAAACATTCTTTTGGTAGGCTTTATAGTCTGTTTTACTAGTTCCGTGCAGCAGAGCCGAGGCGACAAGGCCATCAAGCGCAAATTAAATTCTTCGAAGGGAATAATTGTTATTGTTCGGACACGACCTACGAGCCACTCCTGCCAAAATGGGACTCACGCCGCCCTCCTGCTCCTCTTTCCAAGGCTGTTCCTGCCACTGCAGCGTCCACCATTGGCAGAAGACGTGGCGTGGAAGGATGTGTTTAACATACGTTTGCCCATCTGATTGGCGGAAGGAACCTGCTTCCGCAGTGCTGCACGGAACTAGTGAAACAGACTATAGTTTCCATTTGGATCATTACTGAATTTTGGCTACTGATAGGAAGAAGGTATATTCACACTCCATGTAGATTTTTATGTTCGCTTAGTGTGACTTTTCAAATGCTGGCATTACCGCAGGGTGAAATAAAACTAACAGAGCACTAAGGAATGAACAATCGTCTAGACTTTTCAACTGATAAACGGTGCTATAAGTATATGGTGCATGTATTTGGTGGGCTATGCCACAAACACCGTGAATAATTCTTCAATAAAAAAACGACGGTTTGTGTTGGACCTCTGCATCTCTAGAAGGCCAAATCCTGCGGCGCATCCGTAACGCATTGAGCACGTTAAGTCGCACTTTTCAACATATGTTTGGGGCATGACATTCGCAAGACTTAATCAGCCTCAACGGCGAGGTACACGTATTGGCACTCCGAACGACATATACGAGAACTTATGCATTTTCACAGCACGACCACATATGAAGGAAAATTTCATTCCGCGTAAAATCACGTGGAGAGCATACAAATCTCGTACTGCGAAGTGCTGGTATGGGCCCCACGGCACGGGGCGTATGCATTTTTTGTACATTTTATTTTAATTTTTTGCCTTACTGACGTATCTTCGCGCCTGCCCTGTTTCGCTCAATGTCATCGCACCGTGAAACGCCTGAAGGGACACCTAAAGTGAAAATAAAGATTTTTCTTCTATCAAGAATTTGCCTTTTCACAACCACCTCAGTGCGGAGAATACCTTAGTAAGGTAAAGAAACCCGCAAAGCGAAATATCGGTACGCTGCTTCTGATTCTTTCGCACTAAAGCGCATGACGTCGTAGGTCATTGACGCCGTCTGCTGCTAAGGTCCGCATAATTGTATAATGGTAAAAAGATGTTCATTATATTGTAAACAAGCCAGAGACTTTGCACAGCGTGTTTAACAGAATCTGGACCTGTATTCATAACAACTGCTTGGGATAGAAATGTACATAAGAAGAAATTTCAGCAATGATGATATGGACATATCATTAGAGAAGCTGCTAGCAAATGACGAAAACACTTAAGAAAAAGAAGTTTTGTGAATTCAGGCCCTGGTTGAATCAATTTGGCGCAAATACAAAGAAAAAATGGGCTTGTCATGTCACAAGCACGATGTTCCGTCACAAACTTCCAACACGTAACTTTGATACTCACTTGATCTTCTGATAATAAAGCGAGACAATTAACTGTAATTGGGTTCCTAACATGTAATTTTTAAATATAAACCGCTTTACTACTTCGCTTTAGTATTCCTTCAACGCTTTTGTCTTTCACACTCCCACATGGGTAGAAGATACTTAGCGTTCGGAGGCACGAGATTTGATTTCAACTTGCCTGTTTGCGACGTGCCAAATCTGGGGCCCGCAAGGATGGTGCTAGCACGTTGCTGTCTCTATCACACACTTTTCCCGCTCACAGTACCACGCAATGTATAAGTGGATGGCAATGTTTACATGTAATGCAACTTTTGCGCACGCAACACGAACCACAAAGAAAAAGTACACAGGACCAGCGCAGACTATCAACTGACCTTTATTCAATGAGAAAACATATATATATATATATATATATAATATATATATATATATATATATATATATATATATATATATTATATATACATATATATAGTCACGACACGTTTAATGCAGTTTACATTGTATAATAATATCCCGTGCATGAGGTTCGTTTCAGATCACCTTAGCTCAGAGCTTGTCTTTAGTTGTCAGGCGTTCTTAGTAGAAAAACTGGGCCGTGATGCCGCAGCAGGATAGCATACAGGACAACACATTCGGCACGCAGTTACACCTTTATAAAAGCCTCCTGCTACACCTGCCGGTGTTCCCTGCACAAAAAGAAGTCATCTTTTTCATTCGGCCTTTCAAGATGTCATTAAAAGAAATCATTTTAACAAGACAGTCACATTAAACATATCTAGGCACTGTCTTCTGTTTTGGAAACATCACGTTTTATCCAATGTACTGGTCGAGGAAAAAAAAATCCATTCTTGAGGTAGCCCTCACAGGCACACATCATAGCCCAAGAACAGGTGATAGATAGGTGATAACAGGTGATAAATTCGTTGATATGGTGTCCCACTCGGCCCCTGGGGCCATTATTATAATAACCTTGTGTCAGCAAACGTTTGATACTTTGCCTGAAACACTAAGAGTTATTCAAAGCTCGTGTACGTCTTCATCCGTGATACCACGTGGTACTCGCCCTATAAACCCGTGGATTACGACAGGACTGCTGCGCAGCCATAGGTAAAATAGATAATCTTTACAAAAAGTGCAGCTTTAGCTATTCAACCTGGCGTGTAGGGCCCATTTAAAACTGTACTCACATACTCTGACCCGTTCACACCTTATGCGAGCTAAAAGAACCTACTATCAAAATAAATTGTTCGATAGTGGGAATGACTAGAAAAAATTTGAATGTTACTTAAGAAATTCTTACATATAAATTAGCCAGATCCACTTGTGATAGAGTTGTCAGACGGCACCAGCATTCTACCAGCCCTGTTGCTATCGCCAATTCATTTATTGAATCCTTCTTCAAGTAAGTCAACATCGACTGTACCTAACTTGACTCCGTTTCGTCCCTTGCCTCACTCGTTTTTCTTGAAACCCACATAACAAGATGAAGTTCTTTATACTCTAAGAAGTTTGAGGACTACAGATGTGGTATAAATTCACTTCAGCCATCAAAAATAAAACTTGTTGCTCATGAGTATCATGTCCTTGCAGATCTCATTAACACTGCATGTCGTTCCGTAACACTTGAAAAGTAACACTTGTATTCAAAAAGAGCAGGCCGAAGTGTATTTACTAATTTATCGCTTTATAACCATCCTCCTATTCTTTATTAAAGTAATTGAGAAGCTCATTCTATTCGCCTAACGAAACTATCTAACAAAATTTATTCTTTTGTCCCCTAAACACCTTGGTTATCGTGTTATCTACCGAAGTAGCACTGAATTATATGAACTGATGGCGTTAAACAATTTATCATTATGGGGTATGGGCCAGGGCAGTTTTTTAACCTGAAAAAGAAGCAGGAACCGTGCTCGGGAACGGGCCGCTCCCCCCAAAATTTTGATCTGGTTGGAACCCTCAGAATATATAATGAAAATGGGACTTTAGAGCTAAGCCTTAGGGGTTCAAATGACCCCCCAATCCTTTTTTGCATACCCCAAGGCACTAAATCCGTGGTTCTGAGGTGTCAACGGGATCATAATTTGGGGCCACACCCCACCCGCAGACGCCGTCTCGGCACTATGGCAGTAGCTGCGACCTGCTATTAAGTTACCAGCTGCACAGTAAGCTTTTCGGTGCCCAGAGGGGCATTAGTGCCATCTGAATGCTTTTCGTAGTTACGTCTAGGAAGAGTCCTGCCGTCGCACTTGCCTGGAACTCGTTTTTTTTTATGGTGCCTCAAAGCATCAGCATTGAGTGAGACAGGGCACCCAGCTAGCACACAAAGGATTTAAGACGTCTTCGAAACCGATATCGAGACGTAAAGACGTCGCAGAGAAACGCACGCGTAAGAAGTTTTAGTCTAGGATACGTCGGATATCTCGTCTAGTGTCCGTCTTGTCAGTGCACATAAACGAGACGTTTCCTGAACGTCTTCGAAACGTCATCAAAAAGCCCGGTCTTTTCGAAGGCTTGGGGGAGCCTCCAATAACCCCATTACCAGGATTTCAAATCCGTTTAAAGACTTACCAAAGACGTTATCAAAAAGCTGTTCCTGAAACGTCAGCCGTAATCTGAAAAAGAAGCAGGAATCGTGCCGGGAACGGGGACGCGCCCGCCAAAATTTTGATCTGGTTACCACCCTCAAATGTAAGCTAACGCCTTAGGGGTACAAATAACACAAGACATTTTTTGCGCCCCTAAGTCATTAACCCTGTGGTTCTGAAGGTGTCAACGGGATCATAATTTTGGGGGGCCACCCCATCGGCGGACGCCGTCCCTGCCTTTGTGGTAGTAGCTGCGACCTGCTATGTTACCAGCTGCCACTATAATCTTTTCGGTGCTGCAGAGTGGGGGCAGTGCCAGCCGAATACTTTCGTAGTACCTCCTAGGAAGAAGTCCTGGCATCGCACTTGCCTGGAACTTTTTTTTCTCGTGGTTAAAGGCATTAGCACTGAGTGCAACAGAGCAAAAATAGTGCCGTAAGGTAGGTACACAGTTCTCAAAAAAGGCTTCATCAGTCTTAGCATTTAAGTCAAATTGGTTGTCATGAATATAAAAATCAATCTAGCATGTAATTTGTAGAGTATGAAGCAAATTGACCAAAAATAGTAATGACATATCTTTCTACAGTGAAGGATAGACAGTTTCTTGGCAAGCGGCCTAACAAGGAGGCCTCTGTGCCAATTATCACGAAGTCTAACACTGCTACACCAACATTTTATTGAGAAACCAACTTGTGGAACATTTAAACCAATGAAGGAAATGAGAAATGCGAGGGAAATAAAAGCAGAAATATTCAAAAGGAACTGCAGAAGGAAATACTTTAAATATATCTGGAACTTATTAACGGCTCGAGGCTTACAGAAAGAGCACTAGTAGTCACAGAATAAGCAACAGCCAAACGACTATGCGCTTTTCACCATGAGAGCAGCGCATCAGGTTATATGAGCAGAGACAGAACAATGGATGCTGTGGTGATAGCCGCTTTCAATCATGTGATGCAGTATCTTGACCGCATAAAATCAAGGAATATAACAAAAGAACTCAAATATGACTCAGATATGAAAGTGAAAATTTGCCTAGGACATCAGCTGATGTAATGAGGCAAACTTTAAAAGACAACCAAAAATATCAATCAAGTTCAATGAATATTGACAAAAGTGACCTTCAAAGAAAGTAGCGCCTGAAATATTAACAAAGTCGGCAAATTGAGTAAGGTCGCAATGCAGTGCACAACCTGTCACAGCGAGCAACGTTACATCGAAGCAACCTCAGTTTCATAATGAAGCTACATACGTGCTTGAAGTCGAATACACTGGAGACAGTGTTGAGGTGACGAAAAAGAAAAAAAAGAAGCAATATTCTCACTTACATATACAAAATATAGATGTGGCTCTCTACAAAGCACTGTATTACGCACATCATGCAAATCTGACAGGAAGAGCGATCAGACTGGCAAGCTCCAGTTGGAAGCCAAAAAGAAAAAAAAAGGTTTTGGCACCAGCACATGAAGCTACTAATACAAAGGACTTCAAATAACCATCAGGTCTACATGTGCAGGATCAAGCTGAGAGTCTTCGAATTTTGTCCTGTTTCACATAAAAAAACACTGTTACCTTACACCGAATTATTACACAAAACACTTCGAACAGCCAACTCCTTTGAGAATGCAACCTCTACCAAACGCGCAACTAGTTCACGTTCACAGTCATCAAAAACTAGTTGTAGTGCCCATGCTTAGTGCAGCTGGTGAATACGATCCTACTGGCATCATATGACACGCTGAAACCGCCGTCGTGGAAATGCTTTCAATGTAGAGCCGCGGTGGGGCCTTGGTAGAACGCAGTTGGTGCACTATCAGGTTATCCATACAACCGCCGATTAAACTGTATGTATTCCTGGAAAGGAAAAAAAATTACAGCATATCCATGGAGTAAATGATGATGAGTGGGCGATGCTCGGGAGGTTCATCGTAGATCGTGCCGAGTTTCGGATTAATTTAGTTAACGCGCACGCTACGAATCCTTATGGTTCAACTATGCACAAGTGAAATCTCCCACCGGCACTTCATTGCAAGTCAAGATCTAGTGCCTATATATATATATATATATATATATATATATATATATATATATATATATATATATATATATATATGGGTGCCGGTGAACGGTTCTCCTACGCGAGCAGTCGGTATTCGGTATTTCTCAATCAAGAAACTCGCTAGGAGACGCTGCCTGCGCCAACGTTGTCTCTCGCGGGTGAGGGCGCGTTCTCCTTCTTTGGGAGCAGGTAGAGCGTTCATCTAAGAAAGAGCGTTTCCATAGTCAACGCGCGCCTTTCGCTCTCTCTCGCTCACACAAGACAGCAGATGGAAGAGTGAGAGAGAGAGAGGCACGCGCCGGGAGGCACGCGCCGGGAGAGAAAGAGACGGGCACGCGCCGGGAGGCACGCCGGTTACGCCTGACGCCTGACGCCTGACGCAGGACAAGGTTAGACTAAGAGGAGCTTCGCCCCTAAAAATGGGGCCGTTATTTTCTATAAAGCTATTCTACAACAGTGCTTTGAGGAAAAAAATTGAAATGCATCGCTGTCATAGACTGCGCCCTTTACAGGAAGTGCTCATAATATCCTGCAACTTGCAATAGAGAAACACTCAAAATGAATTTTCCTCGAGTGCCTGGTTCTTCTGAACTGCTGCATGCACCATATATATATATATATATATATATATATATATATATATATATATATATATATATGTTTGAGGAAGAGGGTAACAAACGTTCGAAACACAAATTTTTACTAACGTTTCGGCAGGTGGGATCTCCCTTCGTCAGAGTACTCTGACGAAGGCAGCCCACCTGCCGAAACGTTAGTAAAAATTTGTGTTTCGAACGTTTGGTACCCTCCTCCTCAAACCGGATCCATCGATTTTCCTTCGCATATATATATATATATATATATATATATATATATATATATATATATATATATATATATATATATATATATATAAATTTGAACCAACAAACTGTGAAGCCTAGGAAAGCAGAGGAGAAGTTATTGAGGTCCTTAATTGTAGTAGTATACTTGTGGAGTAAGTAGAAAGGAATTTAAGTGGACGAAAAGACAAACCTGCCTTCTGTGGGAACCGAACCCGCGACCTTCGGATAAGGCGTCCGATGCTCTACCGCTGAGCGACGAAGGCAGCCGTCCCCCCCGTCTCCTTTATCGGGTATATGTACACATACAATCTAACACTCCCAGGATTGTATGTATACATGTACCTATGTACATATATACGAAGGTCAGCGTGCTCCGCCGAAGCTTGGAAGCTCGTGCTAGGTGCCCAGAGATGAAAAGGAAGAGAAAAAAGAAGTCAGGATACAACAGCCGGCCTGCGGCAAAGGCGCTGTGTCTATGTCTCTCTCATTTACAATATACAGTGGTGTTCGGGCTGTCTCCGCAGGAAGCTTGATGCATCAGCTGATGCTACCACCGCTGAATAGTATGTCACTCGTGAACGTTAAGCTGCACATTACTTATTCGTAGTTTATTTTGGACGCATAACCATACGCAGCATGTAGAAGTCGAGTGACACACATGCTTCACACTTAGAGGGTGAGAATATCCTTCCAGGCGTGCTTACGTGCTCACTTCGCACTCGGTATGAAAGGGACCCTGCAACACTTTCTGAACACACTGAGCAAACGGTGCCAATCAGTCGTTGAGGCTTCTGTGAACGTGTGAGCCAAAAATTATTGTCCTTCAAACAGCAGTGGATTTGCAGGTTTGTTTTAAATGCAGCGGGAAATCACCTGCTCGTGTTTCAACAACTGACGTCACTAGCAGCACCGACCCACAAACTGCCTGCACTTCTTTCAGCAAGTAATGTCACTTGCGCCACCGACTAGGTCGCTTCGCTCACCTCGGCCTTCTTAAGGACAGGTACTCAGACTGTCTTTATTTTTTAAATGCACGGTGAACAAATAAAACATTCCAGACTACCTTTCTGTGATCATCAGTTCAGCCAATGCTATATCTGCCTGAAGCAAAGTAGTCGTCGGCCTATTATCATTTGTTGGAAAGAAGAGCAGGTGAATTCCAGCTGTGTTTTAAACCAAATAAAAGAAATTCCCTGGTGCACGCAGCTCAATAATATCTGGTTCACACGTTCACCATGACCTCCACGACTGTTCGGTGTCGTTTGCTATCGAGATTCTGAATGTTGCAGGCCTCCTTTAGTAACTGACACCTTGCCCGATCGACGGGCACGCTATACAAAGACTGCGCACCACAGCTGCGCATAGCGTCCACAAATTTTCGCTGTGGCTTCAATTTCTCCTGCAGAGACTGCCTTGCATAGCCAAGTAATAGTGAAGTTACTACAATGCCACGAAATATGGCTCATTTGGTGTAGCGAGTATGTCGCGGGGTAGGAGGAAAGTGTAAAACGTTCCGTAGAAAACTATTGGTTGGCACCGTGGCTTTAATTTTACGATAAACTGGAACTTCAAAAAACTGCCATCGTACACACACACACACACACACACACAACTGGAGGCGCCTGAGTGGCGAGGGCAATTATAGACATGCACAGCTAGATCCCGGCACCGGACAAGCTGGCGGCCGCAGTAATATATCCAAAAAAATAAACAAAATACATCCAAACATGCATGTATAGGTCCTCGCAACACACCGCTCACCAAGAGCCCGACGTATTAAATTAGTTCGTTGTTCGTCAGCTCATCATCTCTATCCTGCACCATCAGCGCTGCAACCAGGTGCAAGCCTTTGCTCCCAATTCCGTACCGCGTGAAACAGTGGACAGCTTATGGCATACCACAAAACCCGCCGAACACAACAGCGTCCCTGTTACAATACTATGGAACCAGATAACAGGTCGTGTAAATCTTTTGCTATTCGCGGTCTGTAAAAATGAAGAACCCCGAAATGCAGAAAACCGCAATAGCGTGGTCAATGAGAAGTAATGATAATGAACATTTGCAAAAGTCGCATGCCTTTAACAAATTGTTGCCGAGAACGCGCACACGATACTCATGATCATCTGAATGCTGAGCTGCGTGAAGTCATTCCACCACCGCAAGACGTCGTGATTGCCTGCGAGAGTACTGCTGACTTGCCGGAACAAATAGTGCGCAATTGCTCAAGCACGCACGTAAATTTCAGAGCCCTGAACTGAAATCTCATGACTGCAATGCCACAGTGAACGAATGCGGGGCAGCTGTCGCCTTAGAACACGCGGTATCACATGCATGTGTTCATCTGTGTAATGCACGAGTAATTTACTACTACCCCACAGTTGTACAGGCCCTGTACTCACTACCCGTAAAGGCCAAATGACAGGATGGTGGGAACGAAGCCAATGCACTCCTTACTCACTAACCGGGCTAAACACGCACATAGACCTAACAAAGTTTCACAAAGCATTCATGCACGGTGATCTGAATAATAAAACCACAGTGGTGTTGCCTTGTTTAGGTTGATGCATCAACTATCTATTGTATGTGTTACAGACCGATTTGCCATATGCGCGGAACACATGAGTGATCTTACAGGTATCCTGCTACGCCATTCAAATGTGGTAATTACATTTATTTTCGTCGAGACGTAGACATTGATGCTACAGGATCCAGTCATAGAAGCGCCGGGATTGAACCAGCGTTAACGCAAGGAGGAAAGTAGAACACAATGCCACCACACAGACACACGCAGCAGTTGCAGCACCGGTAACCGAATTCTCTCCAGAAACAAACAAAGGAAGAGCCAGGCGCCAACTACACTGACTGCACCGACAACAACCCATCCGAGCTTCGCTGGCTTTGCTTCGCGCCTACGTCAGCCTGCGCCCTCCCGCCTCTTCTCCCCGGCGACCGGCGAGAGAAGGAGCCAGACATTCCGGCACCTCTCTCCCGGCCCCATGGTAGCCGGCGACATCTCGGCGCAGAGCACCGTGGCGACACACGCCGACGCTTTGAGCCATACCCTGCGTTCGTATCTCCGGTGGGGAGGGGGGGGGGTGCAAGCTGGCAGTATTGTTCCACGTTTACTTTCGGTCTCGCGAATACGTTTTTCAGACGCCTTCGTCGTCCCTTTGCTGTCGTTCCCGCTCGCGACGTCCTCGAGACGTCAAGCACGCGAACTAAGACGTCAGTCCCCCTATAAGACGTCTCTTTGGTCTTGTGTGCTAGCTGGGTACTAACCACCTGATTAAACGAATGTGTTTCGACGTGACAAACGGTTTATAGCGTTATGCATATGCTATTATGTTTTATTAATGTTTTTAAAGTTTGTGATACTATTCTATTACTGGAGTATCTTTGCTTACATGTATAACTTTCATTATTTATTTGATTGCTGTTGGCTATCTCTTTATTCTTTATGCAGGCATATCCTGCTTAGCCCGAAAGTGCTACAGCAGGGGGTTACAAACACGAAAAAAAAACGTCTTGATTCACACTGCACACCTGTTCACATGACAGCCGATTCCACTGAGCAATAGGTTTAGCGAAAAAGGAATTGGCATACAACATTAATTTCACTACACATGTGCTCACAGGAGGTCCCCCTGACAGTTTTTCTTTTTGGGACCTCCTTATGTATTATATTGATTTTATATTTTTGCGTATATTGCTACTTGTATTTGAATAAACCTTAAACCTTAAACGTGAACCACTGCGGCGAGATCTGGTTTAAGCTCCTAGCGCAATATGTTCCTTTAGCGTCCGGCCCACATTGAGGTGCGTGCACGGAGAAAAATAACTTTCGGTGTCGTACGGGTCAAAGGCAGGATCTTAATAAGAGACACGCCGAAGAGCAGGACTTAGGATTAATTTTGACCGCCCGAGTTTCCTGTGAGCCAGGTACACGGAGGTTTTTTTTCATTGACTACATAAAAATGAGGCCACCATAGCCGGTACGGAAATCCACGCCTTCGAGCTCATCCGCTCAACCGGCCTCTACGCTGCAACGCCACTCGCCACGAAAAACGTGGCCGCAAGAGGTACGGTGCCTTGACCTATGCCATGCCGTCGTTTGTGAGGTAGGATGGCGAAGTGCTGCCAAGGTCTTCCTGCAGCATTTTGTTTGGTAGCAGACATCAAGTTTGTTTCAGATAAGAATTCTGCTTAGTTTAATGCATTGGTGCATCCAGTGAAGAAAAGTAGTGTGTGCGTGTGTGCGTGCGTGCGTGTGTGTGTGTGTGTGTGTGTGTGTGTGCGTGCGTGTGTGTGTGTGTGTGTGTCGTGCTGAGCAGAAAATTTGCCGTAGTCCACCTGATTCCGGTTACTTAGACACTGGCGGAGGAAGGCCTTCGGGGCATTCGAAGCCGGTCAAACACCAATGCCACTGTACCTGAAGCTACCATCACCGAAGTGAAAAGCATTCAGTCGCTGTATAATACCCATACTAACTTACGGCGCTAAACTTTGACAACAAAGCGCTGGACATGAAAAAAAAATCAAGAGCCGCGCACAGTGCGATCCACAGAAAATTGATACGCGTAACATAAAGAGGTCGAAAACGACATGATAGAATTCAGAATACGCAGCTGTAAGCGACATTCTCGTCGACATTGGGTAGCAAAAACAAAGAAGGGGGCGGGGGGAAGCAGGTCACGGAATGAGTAAGAAAGGTAACCGGTGGTCAACCATAGCTAGAAGACTGGTACAAAGACATAAAAAACGCATCTGCAGGCGGCATCGAATTAAATGCGACGAAACCGAGAAGTACGCAGGCGCAAAATCGAATCATCTAGCACATGACGGAGAATTTATTGTCATTGTGAGACGCGTGTGTAGTTGTTGTTGATTATGATATGATGATTCAAAGGGCAACTAGTAAATGTATTCGCCTTTCCAGTAGCGAAACCTTCAGTCTACACATTTATCGAAACAGCTGTTAGAAGTCGTGTTATCAGTGACTTTGTATTTAAGCATTTTCGAAACAGCCAGCACTTTCATTCGCAATCGCAACATCGCATACAGCCAATCCCCGGGTGCCGTTATACCCAATAAAAGCGTGTTACCAAATCTGCCTATAAGGCTGTAGTACAGCCAGCGACGTTGATTCCGTTTCACACTGGCTAAGCATGGTACAGTAGGCTGGTTGTGGGCTGGGTAAGCATAAAATACTGCTGCAAGAGCCGGGAAGTGCTTCACTATTCTTTTACCGACAGCGTACTCAAGCGTATGCATAAACTCGTAGCTTTAACAAAAACAGTTAAGAAAACTGCGCACGGGACCGGAATAAACATTATTAAATTCGAAGCATACAGGTCCTAATAATTTTGTACCTGTATCACAAAACTATCATCATCATTAGTTAAGGTCCCGAAGAATTTCTATGCAATGTTGGTTGGTCGTTTGCCTCAGTGCAACCCACAGAGGGGGATCGGTCCTGAACCGAGAGGTTTTTGTTTTGAAAAGGAGGACTAATAGTCAAGACGAAAAAGGAGGCCATAATATGCACAATGTTGAGCGTTCGCCCACGAGCTTCTTTCTTCTCTTCCGCACATGAACTCAGCCCACTACTACACTGCGAAACCGTACCTGGCGAGCGCACATGTTCAAGCAGAAGAGAAAGAAGACAAAGGCAGTGTGCGTCGATTTGTTAGGTCCAAAGCGTCTCGCAGAACAATGCGCTTGTCCATAGCTTCGCACCACGAGAGCATCATTCCTCTCATTCCACAACGTTATGCACAAACGCTTAATGTAGTATAGCAAAGGGGCGGGGCCGCGTCAAGCCGAGGGCATGCGTTCAGCGTCTGCCACCGTGTGTGCTTCCACGCGAACGTTTTACGCTGACCTCGGTGCAAAATGTCTAGAAGCGTTCACTGGGCCTCTTAGTGCTTTCCGAGGCGTTTCCCGAAGCCTCGGAGCACGAAGAAATGCGGGTGGGCTGGGGACGAACCCGGATCAGTCCAGTGCGCATCAGCTTCGCTGCTTCGCTAGCCTTGCACCACTATATAGTGCGAGCTTCATTTATATTTAGGCTCACGCTGCTCCTTCGAAAAATGCGCTACAGGAATCGCAACCAGCTGACAAAAATAAGGAAAAAGAAACCCCAAGACAGCAGTGTCCTACTGTGAGCACTCAGGTAGCTTGTGAAAGCATGTAAAGCCTCTTCTAAATTTGCCTTCGATGTGTCACACGTGGCTTTTCATTAGCTTAGTACTTAATCGGCTTGACTTAGTCACATTCCGACGCAGAAACGTCCCTTGGACATAGAGTAAGGCATGCGCGTCACCAACTGCTATCAAAACTTTAATGGAATTATTGAGTGATGGTGACACTTCGTCAAAATAGTCGGATATAATGCGTCAAGCTTTTCACTCTTACAGCGAAGCTGTGTGGGGCTAGGATGTGGGAAAATGTGCAGGTCTGTGAGGGCGCAGGAATTCTGGAGGGAGAGAGCGCTCGTCGATAGGGGGAGCGAGTGCAAAAAAAATGTAGCTCATCCCTCTTTTACAGGAATCGGATAACACGAAAGTGAAATGACCGGACTGCCCGAGCTGTGCTTACGGGGTAGGGTAGCATCAGCGAAAGTACTGACACTACTCTACCCAGGCCGAGCTATAGACCGATTCCACCGGGCTACGTCACGAAGATGTGG
Source organism: Hyalomma asiaticum (assembly GCA_013339685.2). Classification (NCBI taxonomy): domain Eukaryota; kingdom Metazoa; phylum Arthropoda; class Arachnida; order Ixodida; family Ixodidae; genus Hyalomma; species Hyalomma asiaticum. The sequence goes on from JABSTT010003096.1 coordinate 16,299, forward strand.
TGGCGCTGTCGTCGGGCGTTTTGGTTTCGTTTGGTAGGCATCCAACGTCGCCCCTACCGTAGCTGCCGCTGTGTTTTTACTGGTTAGGGATGGTCGATTAAATTTTTAATCGATTAATCGTTAATCGTTCGTCGATTTAGCCTTTCATCGATAAATTGCTTTCGCTGTGATGTTTTAATCGATTAATCGATTAATCGACATTTTTTATAAGTGCTTGAAAAATGATGCCTTGTTGTTGGAGAGGCTTCGCTTCCCTATTGCAAAAACCAGCGCCCCCAGTGCATTTCCAGTACGTTTTCCGTGCTGGGAGCACTGGAAACGCGCTGGGAACGATGATATTTCACTGGGTGGTACACACTGCGACGCTGGCAGTGCTGCCTTGCACTGGCGTTGTACTGGGACAAGCTGGCATAGCTGGAATGTCACTGGTACCAGTGAGAGGCTCGCTTGAAAGCGCTGTACACTGGGAGGCTGCGCGCTGGCACGAGTGCGGTACACACTGGAAGCAGCCCAAGAGACGCTGGCGCTGGTTTCACAGGCGCACGCTTTGCACTGGGGCCTGTATTAGTTGATTTCACTAGGTATGAAGAGTCTGGGAACATTTACGGCTTGGCCGTACTTCATCGCTGCTAGCTGCAGTGTGCAGCAATTCGCGGCATACGGCGTCCGCGCGCACTAAGCGCTAGCAGCTGTGAATGTTTACATTTGTGCATTTTCCCCGCACTTAGCTTATACGCAATGTCATGTCTGTGAACCACTCTGGTGATAGTTCTGCTGTAGTGTTCACTTGTGTGGAGGATTCGGTGCAAATAACAGTAAAATTTTACATCGCCGCGCAATTTAATGACCCTCTCAAAGCGTCGATCCCAACACGCAGAAAAAAAAACACCGATCGGTATCACCACGCTGCAAGTACACCTCTGGCGATTGCTGCACCTTTAATTACTTTAGACGCGCGAAACAGCAATCATATGACTAAGCTTCTTGAGCTAATACACAATAATTTTAGCTTTTTCAAGCCGCCGAGCCCCGATCGGTCTGTCCCAGTATGCTCCCAGTGAAGCTTGGGCATAGCGTACCGGCCGAGTTCGTCTACACGCGAACGGCACTCCAAGCCTTAAGAATACGCTACTACGACGAATCAAAATTACTGCTCAGTACAGCCTTGGCATCGGTTAACCTGAACAGATGATTTTTATTTCTTCGCGGTGCTTGAAGATGAAGCGGTGAGCATCGAAGCGACGCACTGTGAGCAAGCACATATATGTCACGGAAAGTTGCTGCCGCACTCTTCTCTGACTCAAATGCAATCACACATATTTGTCGATCAGTACGGCTTACTGAACAAAGATAATGAGAGGTTTCCCACTGCACTGCGCTTCCTTTTTGCGTGCGAAGCGATTGACAGTTAGCTTCGATGAACCGGTGTATGTCAGACACTGGTACTGCCGCTGTTCTGAAATATCACCGTTTGAGCGAGAAAACTGCTAAGTGCCACTTGAAGTACACGTTCAATTATCGAGCGGCATTATAGTCTACACAAAACGCATCTACATATATGTCGACAATTCGTAAGAGCAAGAAAAGGCTATCGAGCTCGGCCGTAACAGCCGATAGTCCCTGCCCGTCGGTCTACTTATATTTTTTTCAGTATTAGATATGAATTGCATAATATGAACTGCTGTCGCCATTATTCGAATGTCATGCGTGATCGGCGGCTTGTTTCATTTTTCTGACAAACGTATGAGGTTCAACTGCGCATAAAAAGCGCGTTCGTCTTGTGTGTACCACTGCAAACAAGTCTGACGGCAGGTGACACCACTGACTAACCTGTTTACGGCCATTTCAGTGTGTTCAGGCGTGGCGCAGTGGTAGAGCACTGGGTTGGCTATGCGAAGATACCAGGTTCGAATCCTGGTGATGGAAGGATTTTTTTAGTGCTTTTTTTTTGCTTTTGCTCTCGCTTTTTAAATATTTGTATATTATTTAGCATGCATGGCAGGGAAGCACCACGTTTTTTTTGCTCTAAAGCGGTTTTGCGTGCCAGTAACCCGCGCCTCCCAGTATCCCGTGGCACGCCAGCGTGCCAGTATACAGCGTCACACTGGGCCCATAATCCGGCATGGCGCTGGACGCTGGCTCCCGGTGGCGCTGGGTTTTCCAATAGGGTTGTGTTTGATATCGACACAAGTATTTATCCGACGCGCTAGAGATCACATGTGCGCATTAGCGGCTGCGCGAATATTCGCACTTTAGCTCGCTGAACACAGGGAGCCCGTCGTCTTTGGATGTTGTCAAGGGTCCAAGATTCCGTGGGTGGCCATGATCTACGGACGATTCGGCAGAAGGTCGTATTTCCTCGAAGACTGCCTACTAGAGCAAACCGAAATCGGAGACACTGGTTGGCAAGTCACACCGGAAACACGCAGTGTGGCCGAGGGTGAGGAAATACCGAGAAAGGTAAAAAAAAGAAAGAGACGAGGCAGGAAAGCAAAGCTAAAGACGCTCGCTCTTGTAGACAATCAATCAATCAATCAATCTTTATGTATGTCCATTTCACAGACAGAGGAGCGGCGAAAAAAAGCTGTCTCCAGACAGCTTGACGAGCTCGCCGCCCCCATTTACAAGGGCTCACGGCAGCACACCGACAGTTTTATATACAATTTGAAAAAAAAGAAATCAGAAAAAAAATACATCATTGTGAAGACTCTACATCATTCGAGAAACACTGGAACAAGATAATAAAAAATAATCAAAATATCAGAAACGAAATATATACATATTAGTAATCAATACCGTTTACAAATTTCAGGCGTAGCTTGCCTGATGAACAGCAAAAAAGGTCAAAATTTGTTAATATGTAATAATTGAGAAGGGAAGGCAAGGTATGGCACAAACGCTGCGTTGAGGAGTTTAAACGAGCGGCCGGTACCATCCATGTCTCCCCTTTTCGTGTCGCATAACTCTGTTTTTTCTTTTCCAGGCACGCAATCTCTCTTAAGTACTCTAAGTTGTCTTTAATTTCAAATTTAAAACGAACACTTAGTCTATAGCGATACAGCTGATGAATGGTGATAATGTTAGCATCAATAAACAGGTCAGAAGTTGCTGTCCCAAAAGGCACATTATAAGTAAACCGAAGGAACTTTTTTTGCATTTTATGTATTTTTTGTAAGTTAGAAAATGTCGTTGTGCCCCAGACAAGTATACAGTAGTTTAAATAAGAGCAGAACAGCGAATTATAAATAGTTAATTTCACCCGCGTGGAGAGAAGATATTTGAGGCGACCAACTATTCCTGTTATGCCAGCACACTTTTTGACTACTGCATTGACATGGCTATCCCAGGACATACTTGCAGAAAATACCACTCCTAAACTCTTAAAATTATCGACAATTTCAATGCTGCGACCATTTAAAACTATATCTGCATGGGGGGGGGTAATTCTTTATTCTTTGCTCTGAAAATAACAGCCTTTGTTTTACTTTCATTGATTTTCATGCCATTTCTTAATGACCATTCTGCTAATTTTTGTAATGTGTCATTACAAATACCTATGAGGTCATGCATATTGTTACCAGAAAAGAAAATGCTGGTGTCGTCGGCATATATAATGAACTTTGCGCTAGAATTGATACGTACAATATCATTAATATATAAAATGAACAACAGAGGACCTAATATGCTCCCCTGCGGAACTTCGCAGGGTACCCTTAGAGCCTTTGAGCGTGCCTTATCGATTTCGACTATTTGTTGCCGGTTGCTTAGGTATGACCTTATTAGTTCAAGTACACAACCCCGTATGCCATAACAACTTAGCTTCTTTATTAGAATTTCATGATTAACCAAGTCGAATGCTTTCGTATAATCAATGAACACCCCAACCGTGATTAGTTTCTTTTCGAACTGGGTTAAAATATACTCTTTCTGTTGAAGCAATGCCAGCTCTGTGGATTTGTTTTTACGGAAACCGAATTGGCATTCAGTGAGCAGTTTGTTTTTTTCAATGAAATTTATGATTCTCTTATGTATTAGCTTCTCGAGTACTTTTGAGAAAATTGGCAAAACAGAAATAGGTCTGTAATTTCCTAATTCATTATGATCACCCTTCTTATACAACATTACTACTTTTGCAATTTGCATGTTACTGGGAAACACGGAGGTCTTTAAACTAAGATTGTATATATGAACAAGAATAGGCACTAGGATATCTGCAACAAACTTCACTGGTCTTATCTGGACACCATCTATGTCATTACTACTACTATTATTCAAGTTTTTAATTATAGTTAATACCTCACTTGATGTCACAGGGTGCAAGAACAGGGACTTTTCAGTTTGTTGTTCTAAATAAACAGGTACATCAGATGATATTTGGTCAATGGCTATATTCGTTTGAAAATGATTGAATGCGTTAGCTAGTTTAGCACCAGAAAGCTCCTTACCACCGACTTTCAAATTTAATGTGTCACACTTGTTAACTAACGCGTGGCCGGAGAATGAGGGAGAACTGGCAAGATTACTTTAACGGTAAACAACATTTATTTTAACAGTAAAGCAAACTGCGGGGAGACTGGTGTACGGAGTCTCTCTCGGTGCGCAGCAGTCCCTCTTCTGCCTTTCTCGCCTGCGCACGCTCTCGCGCACCCCGTGCGCAGGGGAGGGTTCGCTCCAGGGCTCAAGTTACAGCGGCCCACTGGTCACTGGTGCCGCCCTTCGCTGAGCCCCTCGCGGTCCTCTCGCTCAAGGAATGCGCGGGCGCGCACACTCGGCCGTCCTGCAACTCCCGACCGCCCCGGTCGGAATCACTGCTGTCGTTGTGACTCCTCCCGCGTCTTGCACTGAGCAGCATCCCGATGCGATATCGGTCGTTCGGTAGTTTTTCCGTAATGGCGTACGGACCTTTGTGTCTTTCTTTGAGTTTCCTTGACTTTCCACACGCTGTCGGCTCTATATCAGCAAACGAAAGTCGGTATGGGAGAAACCTTGCAGGTTCCCCGGTGGTCACCTCGATCTTCATTTGCACTGTTTTTGTGCGACCAGTCCCCGAAATGCTGTCGGTAGAACAGTCGCGGTATTCCTGTATGAGCCGACCGAGTTTTTCGCGGTGCTCAGGAGTAACGCTTGGGCCCGTTGTGAAGCTCAGATTTCCTGCTGGGCGCGGTTGGGTGTCACTGCAACTTGGCTGCTCGTCCCATACCGGCTGTTCGTCGAGGCAGCTGCAGACCTCCGCACGCGCCAACCGCTCGTTGGCTTTGATATTCAGTTCGTGGTGCGGCATGTTCATGACGGGAATGCAAGTTTCGTTCGCTTCATTCACGCTTACGACGCAACGCGGTATGCAGTGCTCGCGTCCCTCTTGACACCTGTGGTGGGTGTCAACGAACACATCTGCGCTAGGTTCGCCGCCCGTGACGTACAGCTTGACAAGCCCGACGTAGTTCGGTGGGACCACTGTCGACTCCCGAGCCCAAAGGCACACTGGGCGCTTCGGAAGGTCTGCAATTTCGATGGACTGCAGTGTATCGTCACTTTCGTCCTCATTGATCTGCTCATCGAAGATCCTGAGTGTGTTCCGCCGCCTCACAATCGTGACGTGAGGTTGCTCCGTGAAGGGCTGTCCGATTATGAGTGGTATCGCCTGGGACTCATTCGGCACAATCAGCACGCGGACATCGGCTGTGGCTTGATCGACAGTGACGTTTATAGTCGCCTCACCGCACGGCGTCACCCGTCCTGATCCGTAGCCTCCGATGGTGAGCCGTTTGTCGGTCGCCGTGAATATTATTCCAATGCGATCCGCGTCTTCTCGCCGAATGGTTACGCACTGGCTGCCGAGGTCAACATATGCCTTGATGTCGTGGCCGTTAACTTTGGCAAGCAGGAAGTACTTTTCGTTGGCCGCGTCCGCTGCACGGGTGTCAATACTCACAACGCTCTGGAACAGGCGCGGGCCGTCTTCTTTTTCCCTGCAGTTTTGCGCTTCGTGCCCCATTCGCTTGCAGGTGCTGCACCTCGCTCTCCGCTGCGGGCTCGGACAGTTGAGAGAGAGATGGCCATAGTTGTTACAGTTGAAACATCGCGGCCCTTCTCTCTCGTTAGAGAGGGTTTTCCTCCTCGGCTCGGACGGAGAGTTCTCCCGGCTCGAGTTCAAGGACGTTTCGGCTGCTCGCTTCGCCCTGTTGCCGTGGCACGCAAAATTTTGAATTTCACTCGCCTTCGAAAGGTTTGAATTCCGCGAGCCAACGGTTCCGACGCGCTCTTCGAGACGCTTCAGGCACTGTAGAAGCTCCTCCGGAGAGTCGTACGTGCGGGTGCTGATGGCTCTGATGGAGTCCGGATCATTTAGGCCAGTTATTAAATACTCGATGCATGCTTCCGCGCTGAGGTTACACCGGCGTGCTTTGGCCAATTTATCGTAGTAGTATGCCTCGATTGGCTCACCTCGCCTGTGTATTCGGTCCTCCATCTCTCGGTGCAGTCGCTGCATTCCCGCTGTCGTTGGGAAAGCGCGCTTGAGCTCCGCCTTCCACTCGGGCCAGGTTTTGTTGACGGACTGGAGGGAGTCGTACCACATCTTTGCCGGACCGTCCAACCGTGCGAGCGCGTTGCAAGATGTTACCCGGTCAGTCCAGCGGTATACTTCCGCTAAGTCGTCCACACGACGGATCCACGCGTCCACTGTTGGCGAGTCCGATGAAGTAGGGTCGAACAAAGGGACCAGGCGCGAAGTCTCTCCCGCGCCGATGACAGGCATAGCCGCTGCCTGTTGTGACTGGAGATGCGCTATCCCGTTGATCGCTTCCCTCACGGCTGCTTGTACGGTGGCTTGAAGAATCGCCGACAAGTCAAAAGCCGGTCCGAGTGTCGCATTGGCACGGCCGCTGGATGTTGCGGCGTCGCCGGTCGACGCGCTGTCGGGCGCGCCTCGGCTTGCGCTGCCTTCCCCGCCATCGGTGCTCCGCCGCTCGCCATCTTCTTCGCTTGTCGGAGCCGTTGAAGATGATCCGTTACGAGTGACAGGCATGGTGGAGTTCGGTGGCAGACCTCTCAGACTCAGGCGTACGCAATCCCACTTCTGAATTGTTAACTAACGCGTGGCCGGAGAATGAGGGAGAACTGGCAAGATTACTTTAACGGTAAACAACATTTATTTTAACAGTAAAGCAAACTGCGGGGAGACTGGTGTACGGAGTCTCTCTCGGTGCGCAGCAGTCCCTCTTCTGCCTTTCTCGCCTGCGCACGCTCTCGCGCACCCCGTGCGCAGGGGAGGGCTCGCTCCAGGGCTCAAGTTACAGCGGCCCACTGGTCACTGGTGCCGCCCTTCGCTGAGCCCCTCGCGGTCCTCTCGCTCAAGGAATGCGCGGGCGCGCACACATTGTGCTCGGTCTGGATTCAGTAAGGCATTCAACCTATTCCAAAACACCTCACGCCTTCCCGTTTGAGTTTCTAAAACAGATGTATAGTGCTCTTTTCTCGCTAATCGAAGCCTCTTAGTTAATATATTTCTATATTGTTTAAACACAGCCAGATCCTCTGGACGACGAGAAGCGATGAATTTCCAATATAACTGGTCTTTCTTTTTAATCTCTTTGCGTAACTCTGGCGTTATCCATGGTTTGCGTATTTTCCTATTTTTCTTACGCATTTTCACAGGAAAGTGCATTTCATACGTTTGTTTGAATGCTGCAATGAATGAATCATACGCTTGCTCAACGTTACTGGCTCTGTAAATTACATCCCAGTTCTTTCTACTTAGTGTTTCACGAAAGGAGTCGAGGGCCGATTCTGTAAATGATTGATAAAAAATGGTCGTAGACGCACGCATGCGCCATTTCCCTGAGCACAAGAATATGGGCAAATGATCACTAATAGCACACGACAAGACACCCGACTTCATGCATGATTGTGAGCGGTTTGTAATGAATAGATCTAATACAGACTGGGAATCGGTTGTTATACGTGTTGGTTGATTAATGACATTGATGAAACCGTTCGAGTGGATAATGTTTTCAAAGTTCGTAGTAGTCGTATTGCTATTGCTCATATCAATATTAAAATCCCCGGCAGATATTAACTCGTACTTCGCATCGGAAATGTCTGCTAGAAATTGGTCGTAAAAGTCAAGAAATTTTGCAGAATTGCCGTTTGGTGGCCGGTAACAGACGCTAAATAATGTATGACCACTTAGTACGGAAAGTATTTCATAGTCAGGCGTGCGAGCGGAAAAGCGATCAAGTATCTGGCATTTCATATACCGATCTGTTAGTATCGAAACTCCGCCTCCACGACCCTCTTCTCTATTAAGATAATGTGTTTGATATCCCACCATTTTAAAGACGTCATGTTCGCAAGTGCTCCATGTTTCTGTGAGCATGATGCAAGAGAACTCAAATAAAAATTCACCAAAGAATTCTTCGAGGCCGATCATTTTATTTTTTACCGATCTAGTATTTAAATGAATACATGTTAGTGCACTGGGGCCTAGATTAGACACTACTCTACCAAGCTCGTCTGGCAAGTAATATTCATTCATAGCCATCGTGTAGCGCATTTTTGGTGGAATATAACATGGCAGGCAGTTTAGGTTAGTTGCAAACTGATAAGGTCATCTGAAGATTTCACATGCACTGCGCGTGCTCCTTCACATTTTCGGAGAAACACTTTCCCATGCGCGTACCATGCAAACTTAAAGCTGTTTTCTCGTGCCCAATCCTTTGTTGCCTTCAAACGTTGCCTGCTGTGCCGGGTTAGATTATCCTGGATGAATATGCGTGGCTTTGCATCCTTCAGCTTTCTTTTATTCCTCATCCAGAGATCCTTGAATGACTGCCTAGTAAACCGAACAATTATTCCTGGAATATTATTCTGTCGTGCAGGCCCCTATCGGAAAAAACAGTGTGTCCCAGTGCATTTTTGCGCACTGGGCGACACTTGGGACGCTGTTTTTCGCTGTAAAGCCGCTGCGACGCGCTGGGACGCACGGGGCGACACTGCGTTTTCACTGTACGCACTGGTATACACTGTATTTTCGCTGGTACGCACTGCGCGACACTGCATTTTCGCTGTGGCGCACTGGGCGGCACTGCGTTTTCGCTGTCGCGCACTGAGTTTTCACTGTCACACTGACTTTATCGCTGCACACTGGGACAGCGTGCAGTGAAAGCGTGCAGTAGCACTGTACAGCTGGGCCAGCGTATGCACATGCACTTGCTAGTGCTGCGGTTAATTAAGCGCCGATAAACAGGGATATTATTATATGCGCTGCAACAATTTGGCGACAAACTAATAGGCATGAGTGCTACATCATTGAGGAGAAATATGTATCGGTCGCACAGCGAGAATATCAGCGGCGATCGAATTCAACCCTTCTTGTGTACCTGTCCTATATTTCCAGCCAAGATATTAGGAGATGCGTCGTCGCAGAGGAGGTGACACTCGCTTATAACTCGATATTTATAGTTATCCGATCCGCACGATCAGTCCTACGCAATACACGTCCGTACGTGTACCGGTCGTCGCATTGCGACCGTGCGCACGTATTGGCTCAACTGGACACGCGAAGCTGGATCTTTCGAACAATCCAGCGGCGCGTGTTCAGCCGAGCTGTCGTCACCAAGTCTTATATCACCTTCCTGACACTTGTGCACCATCGAGCGCGATCATAAACGAGTCGGCGAACGACGCGCACGCGGATGCCTCGCGACGGTCGCAAGTGCGTTTTGACGGCGTACTGCGGCCAAGCACGCGGCGTAGCTGGAGGCAGCTAGGCGCGCTACAACGCTGAATATTTTGTGCACGTCGTGCATATCTGCTTCACGTGTACGATATATATATGGAAGCAGATGTGCACAAAGCCTCCTGCCCACCTACGTGTTCTCGATGCCGGTAGCGGCGGCCGGAGCTGTCGGAACGTCGCGCTATCTCAATCGGCGCGCTCGGGTCGAGAGTGGCCAGAGTGACGCACGCTCATCGCTTCGCCCACGCGTGACACCTTTGCCTGCGTTAATTGTGGGTCCCACAGCCGCTCCGCCTTTTAGGCGTGGTGCGCTTAGGTGTTTGACCAACGTTACATATATATGCAACCTGGCATTTTATGCAGATATGTATGTATATACATATGACCAAAACAATTATCTTCGCGTCCCTCAACTCCTGTAATGAAATGCTTCAGTGCTGCTTCTATGTTGTGGACGTCCACACTAAGTGTATATGCCAGCACTAATTAGCTAATTAGTGCTGGCATATACACTTAATTAATATAATATACATTCATCAACTTCAAATAAACGTCCCTAGGGACGTTTATTTGAAGTTGATGAATGAATATTATATTTATCTCAACATATTAAATAGCTTTAGAGCGATCATACAACACATGTCCCAGGTAGCACAGAACATTAGAAAAACGTTACATCTTTGTTGTGAATGTTGCAGTAACGTTGTATGTTTTTCAACAACGTTGTTTTAACGTTTCACATTAAACATATAACGTTTCTTGTTGTACTTCAAACGTTACATTAATGTTCGAAGTGCAACGTAATATTAACGCTTGCTTTGGAATATTAATGTAACGTTCAATATAAACATATAACGTTGAACGTTATGCATTAAATGTTTACAAAACATTGAGATCGCACGAAAAGTTAACGTAAGTGGTTAACATAACTTCTGTGTAATAGTGATTGACAAAGTTGTCATTTCTAGTTGAATAAAAAAAAACCTTCGTAAGCGTCAATTTGTTGAGCATTTGTATTTATTTTGTAGTACGTATAATGTATTTCAAGTGAAAAACGCGCATTTTTCGTTAGACTTGAGAAACAATTGTTCATAAAAACGCTATGGCAAGTGTACGTCTGGTATTTAAATATTCTGTAATACTGAATATTTCCAATATTCAACAAAAATTTTAAAGGTTTCGCCTACGTTACCTCGCGCTTACCGCGTATGCGACCCGATTCAAAGCGAAACTGGCGAAACTCTATGCCAAACCGGATGGCCAAATCGCCATCGTCGCCATGGGCATTGTGTCCGTCGGAGCTCGGAGTTGGGTCGTTGTGCCTCGGCTCGGTGAAAAAGTTGCCTTTCTTCTATTGTTTGAGTGCTTGTTTGTTCATTGTGCTCATCTATTGTGTTTTGCCCATGCTACATATTACGAAGACCTGCTGTTATATGTCGTGGAGCGTCCACCGAACGGAAACTGGTAAGTACTGCCGTCGGCATTTTGAACTTTTCTACAACGGGCGATCAGGAACAGCGATGTAAAAGGCGCGACTATGATTACACGATAAGTAAACTGCTCTTAGTATAACGAGCATGTTTGTGTCTATTTTTCGCGCATACTGAACGCGACATTCTGAGTGGTGCGGCTTTCTTTCAATGCTTTTAAGCTGAAACGCTATTATGCATGTGCCGGCCTTATTCGGCCGGTGGTTTGAACCGAGTTGCGGCTGCCTCGGGGGCAGCGGGTCACCTCCGCGATAAATGAATCACTGTTTTCTTTGAATTATTGTTTATTTCATGCTATCTTCTCTGCGGAACTGCCTTGGTGGCTTTCTTTCATCGCCTCTTCTCTTATCGGAAGTTCTGTTCCACGTGTTGCTGTTAAAGCATGTAGATGATCTGTGCAACGTTCATATGCTTTTCACCGCCATCAGTACTATGTTTTCCTTCCTCAGAGTGAGCTACTCTCTGCACGTTTTAGCATATCATCGTCCCAACATGCGTGGCCGAATTTTCCTTTGCGTCGTTGCATTTCCCTAGCCGCTTCGTTCAAGTACGCGAATGTGTCATTTAGGGGGTTTATCTTTTTAACTTTTTTTTTTGCTTCAGTAACATTTGTGGAACTTAAGCCAGGACAGTAACTCGTGAACTACTTAAATGCTTCTGTGGCCTCCCATTATAGCGTCTAAAACTACACTTTGGGATGTAGCCAGTTTATCAGCACTTGCACTTATCTCCATGGTACTAACATGAACCAGACCACATCGTTGTTGAGAAGTAGCTTTTCTCAGTTATAGACCTCAAAAAGGCCCATGCACATTCTTGGGCATGAGAGGAAGTGGAAATTTAATGAGTGGAGCTGTCTAGTAATATCAAATAATAGCTTTTTGTACTTTAAAGGTATTTTAAAAAACTTGCATTTTAATGTTTCTGTTCCCTACAGTAGCAGATTTGTAGAGATTTTAGATCTCAGTATTAATGTGAATGTTAATGGCCCTGTCCAACTGTGCTTTCATAAGGACCCTTCTGCGCTGGACCTGACAGCTGTGTGGCAAGGACTTCTCGGCCCATTACAAGCTCAAGCATTCCATCCGTGAAGTCGCAAGTTGCAGGGGTTTTGTGTGTGTGTGTGTGTTTATGACTTGCTTGAATATCATCGGTTTCAAGTGCATATGACGTGAACTTTGAAGGACTGATTTGCGATATGAATGTACAGATATACATACCCTCCACTGTGCGTTTAAGAGGATATGCATTTAGACAGTGCCACATTTCATTATGCATGTCATCTATGTAGTGTCGAGTATTTATTCCATACATATTTTTTAAATAATGAACTCTATGGAGTGCTGTTGCAAGTGTCACCGTTAATAGCTTTGTTCCATGTTTCAGTAATTAGCCAGCTTTATGCCTTCACTCTATGACTGGCGATGACTATCATTAAAAAATTAGGAGCCGTCTTTCTTCCAGCAAAGTGCAAGAAATCATTGAGCTGCTTTTGGATTGCTTTTCTGCTCCCCACTGACAAATGTCAAAAGAGACAAATGAACATGTTTTTATATAGAGAAGGAACTGAGAGAGTTTGATTATTGGTGTGATGCATTTGGACGATTCCATGAGAGACCGAACATGCACATCAACTTGGTATTCATGCTTTCTCCACAAGACTGCATAGAACCGAAAACTGAATTCCATAATAGCATTGCCATGCAGCATGCCATAAAGTATTGAAAGCTTGCAGCATGCGTGTACTCCTATTGTGTACCACAGTACGCAATAGGAGGATTTTTGTGGCTGCATTCCTGGTCATTGTAAGGAGCATGGCCATGAGTTCCATTGGTTGTTCTGTACTGTTTACAAAAGAAAAAAAAAGTGTAGAAAGCTCCAAACATTACCCAAATCATAAATGTTTTTAATTTTCATGCACCTTGGCACGTTGAAAAAGAAAGAAATGGTGTCAATTATAAAATGATGTCCAGGCAACATTTGTGCTCAAGGTTGTCTTCCCACAAGAAAAATGAGAGAAGAAAGAAGTAAAACAAGATTTCCTAAAACGGCTCATTCTAAAAAAGGCGTCTGCAGTCCCAATCTTAGGATATAAGCCCATCTTTATCAGATCAAAACATGGGAGTGATATAACGTGTCCTTGTTTGCTTTGCTCACAAAATCTAAGTCAACATGCACTATGCTGAGGGTGCTGGCTTCAATGCCTTTCGCACTTTGTCTTGTTAACCTGTGTGCGTCTAAGTTCAACGAAAAGCCAGCAAAGCAGGACACGGACATAGAAAGGTACACACGCAGACATACCTTCGCCGGACTTCAATGTCCATGTCCTGCTTTGCCAGCTTTTCGTTGAATTTAATCATGAACCAACCAGCTCAGCTTTTCACTCTTAAGCGTTCATCTAAGTGTCTTCCTCAGGTTTTTTTGAATCAGTGCTTATTAGAAGTTATTTTCTTTGAATGGGCTTTATTTTATGAGCTTTCATTTATTTACCTATCTTTTCTTTCGTGCTTCTTATAGAAAGACAGTCATAACAAAAATGTTGCTAGGACAGCACTCTTATATTTGACATGTTTTTCTTGTTTTAGTGTGAAATAGATGTGTCAGAATTCATTGAAGTTTAAAATCATTTCTGATGTAGGCTATCTTCAGAATTTGTTACTTTTTTGTGGGCAGTAAGAAAATGAATGTTACTTACACGTGGGCATATTAAAATAAGCAGATATTTCCGACAGTGTTGTTTTTTTCATGTGGCCACAGCCATGAAATGGGAAAGTACTACATGAAACCATGCTATCCATAGCTATATGTATGTACTGAAACCACACATCCATTATCAAGAAAACTGTCTGGATTGCTTTACATGGTAGAAAGGTTTATTACAAGCTTAAGGTGGCATTTATTGATGCATATTAAGATATCACTATGTTGTGGGCAGTTGTGTGGCTAGTTGAGCGTGCATGTATGCTTCAATTTCTGAAGTATTCATGTTGAAATTTACCATTACGGTACCTGTGCTACTCTATTGTCCTGTGTCAAGTGACTATGCCTAAGGCCTTTAATATATCCTGCATACCATGTGCTTTGCCCTGTTTTCAGTGTAGCAAGCACTCTGCTGCTTCACAAATGTACCAAGTACTCAACTATGTCACCAATTTTAGCCAAATGTTCAGCCTCATCCTCATTGGTCCAAGTGTTTCACCGTATCTCCTGTGCGCCAAGTGCCCCTCACATCTCCCTTGTACATATGCTAACCACTGCACCAACTTTGCACAAATTGCTGTTACAACTGTGCTGCTGAGTGCTCTAATGTGTCAAGTACTACATGATGGTGTCTGAACTTTTGTATGTTCCTAGCTACATCAAGAACATTTCACATACACTGTCATTTTCGACACCTTTCACTACTTTTAGTTCATTGATATTTGTTTTCACATCCTACAGCTTTTACTTAGGCCATTCTGTTGAGTAAATTTTATGCCAAAATTCGTGCATACAGAGTTTGCGTCAAAGAAGTGGCATCTGACTTTTGACATAAGTGTTTTTGTGTACTTATTCATTTTTGCTGTTGGGTATTTTTCAATTTATGTTTAAGGTTACCTCAAAAGACATATGTACTGCTTTAGGCCACATGCATGAAAAATGATGCTTGTATTGTTTATTTTTAATTCATTACAACATCATTTCACTCTTGTGCATTATGCAAGCTCACTAATAAAGTATTGCTGTGAAGCCAAGTTTGGAGGATTATGTCATTTTTAGAACATCAGGTGAAATGTATACTCGACTACTGCTGTGCCTAGAAGGCACTGCAAGAGTCGAGTGTACATTTCATTTAATGTGTAATACCACACTTGAACATTCGGTGAATGTTTCAAGAGTGTTAGTTGTAATGTTATCTTAATGTTTAGCCCAATGTTACGTATACATTGTAACAATATTTTATGAATGTTTAATTCTAGTGTTATTCTAACGTATAGCTTAATGTTATGCATACATTGTAAAAACGTTTCACAAATGCTTAATTTATGTAGTGCAAAACGTTATTCTAACGTGTAGCTTAACGTTATGCATACATTGTAAAAACGTTTCACGAATGCTTAATTTATGTAGTGCAAAACGTTATAAAAACGTTTCTATGCAACGTTGGAGATACGTTAAAAAAAATGACATTAACAATATTTTCCTAACGTCCAAGCTGAACATAATAATAACGTTATTATAATGTATTGGTGCTACCTGGGGTATTCTCTCTTCATTACGGTAATCAAGCTTTCAGTCATTTGAAGTGCAGTACCCTGTAAATGGCATATCATAAAATAGCTAAATAAAATAACTAACCAGATACACAGCCAAAAAAAAAAAAAAAAACAAGCAGCATTTCCAAAATATACCATCTCTATTATGTTAATCAGCAATGGTTTGAAAGCACGCACAAACAAGGCACAACAAAACAAACACATGAGTAAGACAGGTCACTACATAAGACAGTACCTAAAAGAAGGGCGCAAGAGACAAGGGGCCAGGAGAGGTCAGCGATGCAAGCACTTTTTGTGCCCTGTTTTCAACCTATCGTGGTTATCCAACCCACTCAGTATTCAATTCCTTTGAAGAGGCACTGCAACAGTTCTTTAACATAAGCTGAAAACGGTGCCGATCAGTCATGAAAGCTCCTGTGAGCACGAGCCAATTATTATTGCACTGCTCACACCAGGGAATCTGTAATTTGGTTTCAAAAACAGCTGGGAAGCATCTGCTTTTCTGTCAACGAATGGCGTCACTGGGGGCACAGAATACATTGCTTGATTTTTTCAGTGGTCATTAAAACAGCTCGCTTCACCAGGCACCATATACCTTGACCCCGACCCCACGCCTTTCCCTTCGTACTGGTCATCATTTACAAGTAACCCTAACCCGTCCACTCAGCCCCGCTATGACCATCTCCGCGTCTTTCTTTTGCCAGTCCTCGACTAATTGGAACAACCTGCCCCGTCATATTGCTGAAATCACCTGCCCATCAACATTTGTTGAAATGCTTAAACACTAACAAAACGATAACTCGGGCAAGTTGGTATCGGTTCATACTGAAGTATAACAGCACACCACGGCTAGGCAACCAGACTGACAAGCAAAGAAACGACACACACAACAAGTGCTGACTCGCAACTGAACATTTCATTGAACATAACACAAGAATATAACACGCAAGTGCATACGACATCGGTTGCCACTGCTGTTTTGCCAACGTAACATAAGGTTAAGAAAACACGTGCTGCGGAAATGCAAATTTCTTGTCACACAAGTCAACTGAAGCTGGGCTGGCATTTTTCTTTTTCTCTAACAATAATGCTGCTCCTTCACCACCTCTCTGCTAATCTGCTGCTTATGCTTGTACATTATCTCAGTGCTCGCAAAAATAGAACCACATGATTTGCAGTGCATTGCAAGATTTGCAGTGGCCAACTTTTTTAAAGAAGCATTATGTTCTTTTAGTCTAGCATTAATGCAAGATCCAGTTTGCCCAATACACAAATCACCACATGACAAGGGAACACTGTCACAACATCTCGTTCGCACTTATTCTTATACTTTTAAGACTTCTTCCCGTGCTTGATACCACATGTGTTCTGCTGTGAAAAGTCTTCATTAACAAGACGGCACAGCTTGATAAGTTTATTCTTGCTGG